>WEIS01085410.1:311-17252 GCA_013389965.1 Todus mexicanus
CTTGTCAAACGTATCTACATCTTAGGTACCATTTTCCTGTTCTCAGATGAAGTTAAAACTCTTTGGAAGAGATCTATCTATTCCCAGTATTTGTTCTTCTGGTTTTTTCTACATGAAAAAACAAAGGTAGTCAATGTGGTTATTTTTTTGGTTTGGTTTAGGGTTATCTAGTAACCTACTTCTTAGTAGCAACTTTCTTGATTGTAGACATTACTTAGGTTAATTCTAGGACTGTGAGGTAAATTCTTAAAAACTCAGGAAGAAGAAAAACATGGTAATACTTTATTACTTGACTGTTCTATATTTATTTTTGTGGTAATGTCAGAATGCTGATTTCAGTCTAACTCCACTTGTGATGAAAGCAAAAACCCTGTCAGACCCTATAAGCAAGCTGGAGTCTTGAATAGCTTCAGGAGGCACCTCACATTTCATGGAAGTTGGCTTGATGTGACCTGTCTGTCATGGTCTCCAGGAATCAAGCTAGGACAGGACAGCATGTTGGGATTGCAACAGAGACAGACTCTTCACTGTGGCCTGATTCCTCTCTGCTTATCTCTTGCAGCATCAATATTTTCTTTGCAAATCATAATGCTACAGTAAGGATGTGGCCACAGCTGCTGGGAAGTGATACTGAAGGATCTTAAGTATAAACAGTATGGAGAACTGGCCATGAAATGCAATGTGAGATATTGATCTCAACTGTTATTTCCACTTTCTCATGTTTTCAGTGATCTCCCCAGTAATGCACATAGAAACCTTGAGACCTGTTGTCTTTCTAGTCTACACCATTTTCATATAAGCATATTTTTCTCCATTTTGTGTCACCTGTTCAATTCAAGATTCCTTGATGCTGATTCCCAGCTTTACCAGTGACTTTATTTTCTTGAGGGGCTCTGGGAAGTTACTCCTGCCCATGACACACTTCCAGAAATGAAAATTTGAATTATAGGGTGATGTGAGGATAAACTGATTCTTATACAGTGCAGACAAACTGATACTTATAGATTCCAGTCTTAGAGAGTACCATACACTTGCTGAGTGTACCAGGAGATGTAGAAATAGAAATAAAAGCCTTACAATGCATACCAGGCAATGAAATATTATTCTCATATTGCTGCTTAAATGCAACTTTCCCAGAATTAGTTCAGTCTTTAGGCCAGTAATCTCATTTCTGTAGACAATAGAAAACTGGGAGAAGTGGTTGATATTCCACTATTTCACTTCAGAGGGATCTGGTCAGACTGGAGAAATGGGCTGACAAGAATTTCATGTTCAACAAAGGGAAGTGCAAAGTCCTGCACCTGGGAAGAACTACACTTGGCACCAACACAAGCAGAGGGTCACCTGCTAGAAAGCATCTTTGCAGAGAAGGTCCTAGAGGTTCTGGTGGACAACAAGCTGACCATGACCCAGCAATGTGCTCTTGGAGAAAAGAAGATCAAAACCACCCTGGGCTGCATTAGAGCGTTGCCAGGAGGTCAAGGGAGTTCATCTTTCTCCTCTTCTCAGCACTAGTGAAGCCAGACCTGGAGTTCTGGGTCCAATTCTGGGATCCCCATCACAAAAGAGATACAGACGTACTGTAGATAGTCCAGTGAAGAGCCACAAAGATGATTAAGGCTCTGACATACGAGAAGAGTCTGAGAAAGCTGGAACTATTCAGCGTGGAGAGATGAAGACTCAGGAAGATCTTACCAATGTATATAAATACTCAGCTGTGGAGATTAAGGAAAATGGAACCAGACTCTGCCCAATGGTGCCCAGAGACAGGACAAGAGGCAATGGGTAAAACCTGAAATAATGGAAATTCAATTTAAACACAAGAAAACATGTTTTATTGTGTGAGTAGTCACCCACTAGAACAGAATTCCCAGGGAGGTTGTGGAGTCTCCAGTGCTGGAGATACTGACTAGACAAAGCCCTGAGTCACTTTCAGTAGCTGACCCTGTTTTGAGCAAGGAGTGGGACAGGACCAGAAGTGTCTTCCAGCCTCAACTATCTTTAGTCCTGTGATTTACTTTTTTTCAAGAAATAGAAATCCACATATTTCTAATTAGATGCATTTCTAAAAAAGGTACAGAAAATAGCATTTCTTTCAGTTACCGCAAAATAATGTCAGATAACAAACGTCAAATAGAGCAACAGACATTGTAGATATTTCATGAATCTTGCAGAAATCTTTAGAAATTTTACATATACATAGACTTACATTTTTAATCAAATAGGCTAAAACATCACCAAAATCTTGCCTAGACTTTTGTAAGTAGGAAGAGAGTCCAAATTTTGTACATGTGCTAGTATAACTACCTTATTTGATGCTTGTCAAAAACTCATATTCTACACAAAATCTTCTGTGACACAAGAAAATCAATAGACAACATGAAGAGACATACCTCGTCTTGAAACAACTCTCCTCCTTTGTCTTGTTTGATTTTGGATCGTAGCAGCAAGGACACTTGAACTGCAGCAGTAAGGACACTTGAACCCGAAGCTGTGGTCACGCAGACATCAGTGTTTCACTCTTGACAGCTGACATTTTTTTACTGCGTGCCAGCATTGAGTAGCAAATGCTGCAAGTCAGAAAGTGCTTCAGTTTATAGTTTCTCTCTGTACTTTCAAACTTCCTTAAATATCCTAAAACGCAGATCTTAATGATTTCACATGAACTGATCACGCAACTAACTCTTCCTTCCTGTTATGTTGGGTGAACTGAGAACAGCCACAGTATGCAAACTCACTATACAAAAATACGTAAACACTCAGTAGTCATAGCACATGAATATACTTATAGAAATACCTCTCCTACAAATAATCACATTTTCATAAATGTCATCTTCTGGAAATAACAGCAGTGTTATGTGACTAAGCAATGTTTAAAGTGCTTACAACACCGCTAACTTCTGTCAGGACCTGACTGGCTGTATGCGTCCTTTATGACCCCTGCACCAGCCCAGGCTCTCTTTCAAGGGAGATCAATCCCTAGCATGTATTTGCAAGCAGACAAGAAAATTCTGGTGTATATATTTGCAAGCAAATAACTGGTGAGAAAACCACCAAATTTGAACTTTCTCTCTGCCTGATTATGGATTGAGTTCTTTCGATTCATTTTAGGCTACAATATCACAGGTTAGGTGCCAATGTGTCTGATTATGCAAATTAAAAGAAAACATCCAAAGCATTTACTGAATTCAGTAATGTCAAGTTCACAAAAGATTTTGTAGTCTTGTAAATGTGAGACTTAAGCCATGATGTTTGTTTTAACTTCCACCAGCCTTAGATGTGGCTCTGGGTCATGCTGTGGATTAGACACTTCCCAGTTTGCTTTACATGATAACTGGCATGCAAATGTGTAATCTTCATGTAATAGGTTCTTTTTTCTTGCTGTTCTCAAATGCTTCTAGCAAGAGTGATTTGAATTGCCCCCTACCTTCTACTCCCAACACGAGCACAATAGCAGGAAGGTGATGAATTCCTCAAGCTTCTTAGTGGTGAAGCAGGTTCCTTCATAGTTAATCTGTTAGAGGAACAGATATTCTTAACCCTGCCTTCCTTCAGCCATGTTTGGTTTTGTTTTGTTTTTAATTATTTTTACTAGTGGATGTGCTCAAATCCACCAATAGCAAATTACTTACAGACATGCTTTTCAGTCCACACTGCACATCTTGCCCACCATCCACTGATTCCCACCAGAAGGGCATGTTAATAATATTTTCCATTTTAAAATCTTGAGGTTATGGATGAAAAAAACCAACCTGTAGGTAAGTGAAGCGAGTAATACTGAAGGCAGAGAGCACGTGAGGCAGTAGCTCACCTGCAGAATTTGGTCTTTAGAACCAGACACCTAGCATTGACTCAGTCTTTGCCAGCTTTTTCATTCCCTGGAAACAGGACTGGCATGTTTCAAATCTTCTACTCACTACAGGATTTAATTTGCATCTTTTATGATAAAGCCTAAAAAGAACACAGTTAGTGTAAGTGTCAGTGTGCTCTGAAATTGTCTTTTCATCAAATATGCTCTACTTGGGTACCATCAGCCACTTCAGTGACCGCTAACACCTTGCATAGCTTTTCTACAGCACCATCCTCCCGTGCCACACATATTTATGATGCAGAGTCTGTATCAGTATGGCTGAATAATTCTGATGAAGGAATTTGCATCCTGTTGTGGTGGCATGTTTCATCAGGTGGCCTTACAGTGTCATCTGACCAGCAGAATCATAGACTTATAGAATCATTCAGGTTGGAAAGACCTTTAAGATCATTGAGTCCAACTGTTAACACAGCATAGCCAAGTCCACCACTAAACCATGTCACTAAGCACCACGTCTATGTGTCTTTTAAATACTTCCAGGGACGATGAGTCCAACACATCCCTGGGAAGTGTGATTCCCTGTTTAACAATACTTTCTGTGAAGAAATTGTTCCTAATGTTCGATCTAAACCTCCCCTGGCACAATTTGAGGTCATTTCCTCTTGTCCTATTACTTGTTACTTGGGAGAACAGATGAGCCCCCTCCTCTCTACAACCTCCTTTCAGGGAGTTGTCGAGAGCCAGAAGGTCTCCCCTCAGCCTCCTTTTCTCCAGGTTCAACAACCCCAGGTCCCTCAGCCACTCCTCACAAGACTTGTGCTCTAGATTCTTCACCAGCTTTGTTGCCCTTCTCTGGACACCCTCCATCCCCTCAGTGTCTTTCTTGGAGTGGGAGGCCCTAAACTGAACACAATGTTTAAGGTGTGACCTCACCAGTGCCGAGTACAGGGGGAGGATTACTTTCCTAATTCTGCTGCACACACTATTTCTGATACAAGCCACAACACTGTCGGCCTTCTTGGCCACTTTGTTGGCTCATATCCAGCTGGATGTCAACCAACACCCCCAGATCCTTTTCTGCCTTTAGACTAAATATTCCCAGGACTACTTTTTTGCACCTTCAGGCTGCCCAGACAGTGGCTGAATTAGTTTTCACTGGTCCATTGTAGACTCCAGTCTGGAGTAATTCATCAGAGCTCTGTGTGCACCAACTGGTGCAGCCACTCTTCTCAGCACCTGGCTTCCTGTACTCCCTCCCTGGGTGGTGTGGGTGGGCCCTGGTCAGGGAGGGCACGGCTCTGCTGTCTCGTTGATTTCAAGGTTCATTTTGGCCTGTCTGGGACCCTCTAGATGGCAGCCTTCATCTTGAGCAAATCATTAGATCACTCCTGTTCAGTGTAGTCTGCAAGCATGGTGACAATCACCTCCTCCAGGTGATTAATAAAGATGTTAAACCAGATAGGTCTCAGCATAGACCCTTATGCTACCCGGCTCTTCACAGGCGTTTACCCTAGGTAAAATCATACTGACTGTTCCCGGTGACCTTCTCCTTAATTTTCCGGGAAACATGCTTCAAGATGATTGACACCATGTCTTTTCCAGGTTGATAGGCCTGCAGTTCTCAGGCTTGAACTTATGGCCTCTTTTTTTTGAACATGAGTGTAACACTTTTCTTGGATAATTTGAAGTGTGTTATCCCTTTCCAGGAGAAAACAGGAAACAAATGAAAGTTTGTTTACCTTCTATTTAACAAGATCATAATGCCATCTTCTGAGAGTCTCCATATTGTCTTTATTACACTTTCCTATTCCCTTCCCTACAGCGAACCAAAGAATGGTTCATAGCTCATGGCTGGGTTTTGGTGAATTAGAGCCAAACTACTTCACTCTGGCAAATATGCTCAAGAGGAAAGATATTGTGAAAGGCTGTATGAACTAGTGGAGTCTAGTACAAACCCATCACTCTTTTAGCAACTGATTGTGAGTGTTTCAACTTCAGGCATTGCTGCATACTGAGATAAGTACAAAGAGGGTTTACGTAGGTGTCCAACCTGAGCTCAGCCTCATTAAAGAGTTGGCCCTGTTGTTCTGATCTCCTGCAAAAACCTTTCCAGGTGGGTCTTTGACCAAAAGGCAATCATTAACTTTGTCAAAGGCAGCAGCTGTGCCAAGGGCTGTTTGCATTCAGTTTCAGTAGAAGCTGCACAGCGTGGGGAATGACCCCTGGCTGTACAGGCAACTGGAACTGGCAACTTCTCAGTGCTGGAACGTGTCCAGGAACAACTGTTCCAGCATTAGTTTGGCCAGGATTTGCAAGCAATGTCCTGAACAACTCCTGGACATTGTCCAGAGGTTAGCTCAGGTCAGGGCTAATTTCTAAAGGCAATTTACATGGATACTGCTCTTGCTATACAGTAAATTTAAAAGAAAAAAGACAAGTGAGTAGTAAAAACATAATGAGCTAGATATCTACAGAAGTAAACTCTGGGCTGACATTGGGTTAATGGCAGCTGATCTCTTAACTTGTAAGTAACACACCTGAGCTCAACCATTAGTTAGAGTTTTAGACATACTCCTGTCCTTTGAGATTCCTGTTGATTACAGGCCACTACTCAATTTTCTATCCCATTCTCAATTTTCTAGTATCCCATGTGTACTTCAAGAGATCTGAGGAAATTTCAGGTATGAATAGGCACATTCGTAACAGTAGAATAATGGCATTCAGGCATCAGAATTACTTTTTATAATGCTTTTATTGGTCTCAATAAATTCATTCTTATTCTTTTTGGTATGAGAAAACCCCATTATTTTTCTTTAAATTAAAATAAAACTAAAAGTTATTGATTGACATATTTCAATCATATTTACAGAATGGAATATATGCAATAAGGACAAGTTACCCGAACAATTAAAATTAGCCAAAATTAAAAGCAAATACAATGACATTTTAAAAAGGTAATGTTCTCTCTTGGCCTCCCTGCTGGTTTTGCCAAGGGAAAGAACAAAGTGAAGAAAGCCTATACATTATTCCATACTTTCCACAAGAATATACAGTTGCCTGAGCTAAGAAATGCACCTTTGGATTCCTCAGTTTTTCTTGGTTATTTCAGAATGTCAGCAACTAATATTATGTCTTCATTTTCAGATGTTACTGACTGTATTCTGTTCTCCATCAGCTGAAAGGAAAATAAAAATTTCCATTAATTTTATACATAAGGTTAGATTAGCCTCTAGTTATGCACAATTCTGAGAGCATTTCAACTTTTGTGTATTTTATAGAAATATTTGTCCTCTTTGTTTCTCAGCTGATGAGCTTTCCTTAGCTGAAAATAACAGTGAAATTCCAGCAACTTCATAACACTGATGTAAGATTTTCAGCTGGTCCCAAAGTGGACAAGGAAAATACATGTTTTCCTCCAATGCACCATGCAGATTACTACAAATAATCTCAAACAAATTAATACGAAAGGATTAAATTCACTAAAGAGTGAAAGTAGATCAGTACACATTGACCTGAATTTCAGTTAATTGAATAGACCATGAGAAATTACTGGACATAGTATGATAAACTGCTGGACAAGAAAAAGGCACAACTGAGCTCCTGGTTGGTATGCTGCTCTGGTCAAATGTTGTGTGTGACCACCACAGCCTGTTATATTACAAAATCCTATTTTGAAGTGTTTTCTGTGTCACCTTGCTTTCTATCCTGTGTGTCTAACTTGCTACCAAACTTCGTTGAAGCTGGATTAGTAGATGAGTGGAAGACCTACATCTGGAGACACCCACAGTGAGATCCGATGACCCAGTGAGTTGACTCATAGTCCAGATACAGAGATCAGATGTGAGTAACCTTTGAATTTATGGCTTCTGTGAATGAAAAGAGTGAAGGTATATGCACATCACAAACTTCTGCCCTTCTCAGACATAGAGGAGCAGCAGGACTGGGCTGTCTGCGACCCTGTTTATGTGACTGCTGTTGATGTTGTCATGGTGCCAGCAAAGCCGCCTGTGCTGGTCTTTGTTGCTGACTGCATCAATGTCCTCTGTGTGTGTGTGTGTTTTGTGCATGTGTGTGCCTCATGTTTGGAAAACGTGCAGCCCTTGCTGCTGTCTGGAACTACCAATGGGAGCAGCAGCCTCTGTACCTGTTAAACAGGAGAAGCACCCTGGTTCTGGAAGAATACTGCATTTGCCTGCTGTTTTTCTCCTGTAATTCCTCAAAATACGGCAAAGAGAAGAGCTATTCTCTCTGTTAAGTTACTTATTTAAAAGCCAAACAAAAGAAAAGCCAAACCCAGAAAACCTGCAATAGAGTTCTCTATGTATTTTACATGTTTAATAAAATGTAGAAAGAGAACATACATCTGGATTTGCATCAGGAAGTCCACGAAATGCATTTTTTGGCTCTGGGATTTGTGGAAATGCTGCTTTCCAACAGCCAGTCCTAGAGTTCAAAAGAGATGGTATAGAAAAGAAACATTATATAACAATCATATGTCTCAAAACCATTGCACCCTCAAATCAGTTTTCATCTTCCAGGATAGAAGAGAAATGAAAAATACACATCACCTCAGCACAGAATGAACACTAAGAAAAATCAGGAAAACTCTAAGAATTTGAATGTTAATAGTTTCAATTTTGGTTAAAAATTCACTAGTAGTTGTTTCCTTCTTTGAAAGGAAAATGAACTCCAATTGTCCTGCTCTTTAAGTCACTAAAATCAGTGAAAAGCAGGTGTTAAAATTTAACAAGTTGGAAGACTATCTTTTCTGAATTACTGTATATTTTTTTTATAAATTGCATGATACAGCAGAATATTCTTTTTCTTTCTGTTCCACTTACGTGGTTTATTTCAAGAAGCAAGCTGCTTGGTTAATGTGCTTTCAGATGCACTCAGTTTGCTAGAAAAACTTTAGTGAACATTGTAAAGTCTTTACTGGTAAGTAAAATCAACCTGTGTGTTTGCAATAAATTCAGGAATTCAGGAAATCATAAAGAACTATTGTATAAAAAAGTCGATGTCGAAAATATCCAGAGCAACTGTACTGTTAATATAAGTAATCGCATATAATTAGTCTCCTTGCCATGTTGACACAAGACCTGGAAAAAAATGTGTGGATTAGCTGGGGAGGGTCTTTGGGCATCACCATTAGAGTACTTGCCTCAAGATCACTCATTTGGAATGATTTCCGCTAAAATGTGAATGAAGATGGTTTATCTGTACTACAAGACACCTCTACCTTATTTGTTTAAGAACTGCAGATGTTTCTCACACTCACACAAAATAAAATACATGCATAATTTTTTTACCTTTTGCAGAACAAAATTGTAATGACTGTCACTAAGAGTGTCACAAATGCTACCACAAGTAAAATCCATACTGAAGAAGAAATAATTTCTTCATTTCCTGAAAGTCAAAGAGCCGTAAAGTGTTATTGTTAATAGAGAGGAAGAGGTGAACAGGCACCTACTCTGGTGACTGACTGGTGAAGGTCAGTCTGAAAGGTTTCTCTTGGAATAAAAGTCAACTCTTTAATTTAACACCTTAGTGGTAATGTCTGCTGGACACTACATTGAGACTGTTTTCCCATCCCCTGCAGTACGTGGGTATGCACTTCAACTGCAAATGTGTAACTTTTTATATTGATTTCTGACATTCGAGTGTTAAGAGATGCAGTGATAACTCTTCCTCCTATTCTTCTCAATAATTTGAAGGGAAACAAAATGCTTGCCAAGCCTTTATGTATTTGTGTGTTCATAGGTGCACAGCAATGTGTGAGGTAGATAGGATACCACTCGGGGAAGCGTAGCCCAAGGCATGGATTTTTTCTTACCAAATGCAACAGGTTCACTCCACTCTCCCCAAGATGTGTTTACACGGCAGGAAGTGCCAGCTGCTCTCATTTTCAGAAAGTACTTTTTTCTCATGCTGAATCTTGGAAGTGTGTGAATGTTCGTACCTGTCTAAAAACAAAGCAAAATTGAGTTGTTTTTCTCTCTTGCACATCTAGGTGTTGATGATATTCAAGCGCCATTTACCAGTGAAACCTGAGAGGCTATGAAAGCATTTCTTGTTAAACTAGACAGCTGTTACAGAGCAAAAAAAACCCCGAAGTATTCATGTTTATTATATATGTAATATGTACACAAGTGTGCATTTCAAAAATAACCTGTCACTCAGTAAACTTTTTAAGTTTAGAAGCTTTTTGTCTTTTACACTATGTTCTGTAATTTCTTATGTTATCATCTGATTTATTGGTAATTTCTCACAGCACAATGACAGAAGCAGAAAAATATCTTGAACTGTCTCATTTCAATACTGCTAGAACTGAGTGATATAAGGAATAAACTATCTGTGTGCACCTCGCCTTCCTCAGTCTTTGCATTATGACTTTTCAGGAAAAGCACAACTTTCCAGCCAAACCTGTAAAATAAGTAGAAGACTGCAAGACTTCGCATTACTAGAATTTACTGAAACATGTTTGTGCTTGGAGACTTTCAAGATGGAGGTGAGATGCGCAGGCTGCACTGGTTAGAAAATGGTGCAGCATGCCTGAAGAATAGTTTCCATCCCAAAAGGCTTTAACGGTTTTTGGGGTTTGTAAGCAGAATTAAATCCCTAGAAGGTGTCACTGATGTGTAACTTCAAATTCTGTTCCAAATATTTGATGGGGAGAGTGGACAATATAATGTAAAATAGAACGGGGTTCAAAATGTTTATAGAATAGTAATAAAGTTTCTCCCTTGAATGTGTAATAAATGGCATATGGCATGATGATTTAGCAGTTTGACACGTTCATGAAATTTATAAATAAGGATCCCATAAACCATAGGACATCAAGCACATACTGATTTGAAGGCATTTGCATGCTATTTACTTTTTATAAATTACTATAAACCTAACATATATTACTGAATAACAGAACAAGCAGACTTACTTCTGTATAAGTGTAAATGGTTTTTCCCTCAGAATTGTCCTGTAAATTGAGAAAAGAAAAAAGATTGCTAGTTTTGTATTTAGATAATAAGTCACTTTTAACTACTGTCCCCTTTTTCTGTATTACTCTTTCTTATCTATTTGACAGTTTCTTCAGAGGAACTAGTACTTTAACATTTAGTATCTAATATATAATTCACCTACAATGCCAAGTTTATATACTGACTAATTCTTCTAGGGAAAAGTATTTATTTTCCTTACCACCAGAATTGAGAAATAAATTTTATTTCAGATTGGTGATTAAACTGAAACACAAACAAACCAAACCTGAATGAAAACTTTAACTTTAGTCTTATGCCCCTGCTCCTGCTCCTCCTCCAGAGAAAAACAATCAATCAGTCAAAGAAAAAAACCCCAAACACTAAAAAACCAAACCGAGCTAACCAACCAAACAAAAAAGATAAGGCTGTGTGAAATAAACTTTTTAGTTTATATGTAGTGTTTCCATTCTACAATGTCTGTATTTAATTGCAAATACTATGTAAATATTGTTTCCACTTCCTTCAGATGAAAATATTCAGAACTGAAATTACAGATATTTTAGGCCACCCTTCAACTACACTGTTGATAGACAAAATAAAATTCACTCATCTCTTCTGAATAGCCATAAAGACTACCATGCAAAGAGACCACACACAACTAGTTACTGTAGGTTACATCATCTACATTAATCTGCCAGTTATATATTTTTAAAACTATTTTGCTTTCTGTATGACTCCGTTTTAAACCAAAATTAAATTAATACAAATCTGTTTTATCGAAGTACTGCATGCATGCGCATGTGGCACCTCAACATGAGTTTGCAAGGCATGCTGCTATACAGGAGAGCTTCTAGAACCTGTAAACAAGCTAGCTTAAGCACAAGGGTCAATCTAGGAGAAACTGCAACAATATAGTCTCCCTCTTTTTCATATTTACACTAAAATAATATATAAGAAGTTAAAACAGTGAGGTCAAGGAAGACTTCAGAAAGTGGAGTTCCGCAAGGACAGTTGGTCTTTTGAAAATTTTGGAAGCGACATATCAAAAGGCCCTGCATTTAAAAAAAACATGAAGGAGGAATTGTATGCGATAGCTAAAAAAGACTCCCTCTGGCAGGGGATGGTAGTATCAATCCCGACCTGATGGAAGTCTCTTGCTTGCCAGGGGCACGATCCAGGATGCTGCAGAAGGTCTGACAGACTTGTTGGGCCACTGAAATATTACCCCTTTCTGCTCTCCGGTGTGAGCACCAGTGGTATGACCAGGGGTAACCTGGATGGTTTCAAGGGTGATTGCAAAGCACTGGGGGGATGGTGAAGGGCAGGAAGCCCAGATGGTGTGTCCTCAGTCCTTCCAGCAAGAGGGAAAGGCTTGAGCAGAATTGCACTCATCAAGCAGGTCAACACCTGTCTGAGTAGCTGGTGTAACGGGCAGGGGTTTGGCTTCTACAACCGTGGGACCTTTCTGGAGGAAAGGGGGTACTGAGCAGCTATGGGATTTGTCTCACCAAGCAGGGTGAGAGTGTCCTTGCAAACAAGCTTGCTAGCCTAGTCCTTGTGCTCTATATAGAAGAGAGCATTAGATACACTGATCTCTGTCTTGCAACAAATGATGAACGAGTAAGAGAGCTTGTGAGTAGGCATCAAAGGGCAGGCTAGCACAGGTGACAAGGTAGTAGGTGTTCGTTCCAGATCTCCCAATGAAGAAAGGGAAGCAGATTAAACCCTCTTCAGATACCTGGAGAAAGTTTCATGGCTGCAGGCCTTGATACTCAAGGGAAAATGCCTTGAAAGGCAAGGTTGCTAGTTGATCTACAAGTACAACATCCTCAAAGCACAAAATGGTCCATCCTGGTGTGCAGAAAATCTAGCAAATGTGCCAGGTGAGTATGGCTGCACACGAAGCTTGACTCAGAGCTCAGAGACAAAAAGGAACTATGCAGAAGATAGAAGAAGGTATTTGGAAGGGATACAAAGATATCATCTTCACATATAGGAATGGAATCAGGAAAGCCAAAGCTCAGCTGTCGTTGAGACTAGTGAGGGAGGTGAACAAAAGAAAGGTTTTTATGAACGCACTGGCAGCAGAAGGGAAGTTAAGGAGAATGCAGGTCTGTTGCCCACTGAGTCTGAGGAACAACGGAAGCGGGAAAGACTGAGCTATTTGGTGCCTTTTTAGCTCAGTTTTTGCTGCTAAGGTTTACCTTCAGGTCTCCCAGCTATCCTTATCTGTAAAGCCTTAACTTAAAATACTCCTGAAGAATAAATCAAGAGTTTCAACAAATTCAGTTTATTGGTGTCAGACATGAAAAATGTGATTGAAATCATGTTCCTCGCGATGTTATACTTTTTTGCGGGGGGGTTGTTGATTGGTTTGGGGTTTCGTTTTGGTTTTGTGGTTTTGTTTGTTTGTTTGCTTTGTTTGCTTCCACTGCAAGTAATTTCCAATTGTGAAAATGAAGTTTAAAGGCTGACCATAATACAACAGATGTTGGTCACAGTGTATTATTAGAACAATATAAGTTTATACCTGGCAGTGGTAAAGCAATAAATTTTGCAATACAGTAGCTGCTGGACATAATTAGTAACACAAAAAATGCTAATGATTATTTCAAAAATGCTAGGCAATTCGGATGACATGTGAATGTGTTTTATAAGCCAAATATTAGGCATGTTAAAAGATATTAGTAAGTATGTATTGTTTTACTTTTATGCACGTTTATTCCACTTTCACACAGATATTTCCAATAAGCTTTCTTTACTGCAACAGACAAGGCTTTTGGAGAAGTAATGCAGTTTTGTAGCAGTGTCCTGGTTTGGGTTAGAACAGAACAATTCTGTTCTATGGTTTTTATTTTTTAGCTCAGTCTGTCTGAAGTTAGCAGCATGTTTACTAGACAGAGTCTGCTTCTAGCAGTGATAACGCTCCGTGTTTATAGTTAGTACCAAGGATTGGTATGCAAACCAAGGTCACTGCTAGATTTTGTGTACCACACTGGGGGGTACAGAAAAGTAAAGGNTTTGGGTGGGGAGCGAGAGAGAGCATTCTGTTGCAGAGATGGGCGTGCCCTGACCCCAAACCGTGACAAGCAGTTAGTTGGGCTTGCAAGAAAACTCATCTATGTAATAGCAAGCCCAATACAGACTAAGAAGTTTCCAATAGCAGAAGTCTAGGGAATGCCTTCAGTCAGCCGCTAAGTGGCCAAATCTGGTTGTAGTGCAGGCAGATTTTCCCTTTGCGGTCACTATCTGCCACCCTGTGGCCGTTTGAAGCAGTTCTAGCAGTTACTAGGTCTACTCGCGTTGCAGCAGAACACAACAGTCTCACTCCTTCCTTATTGTTGCAAAAAGAATTGTAAAGCCAAGGCTTGGATTTAAATAATAATAATTAATGGTAATTATTAATAATTAATTAGCAACTAATCACAATTACTATTTTAAAAATATGTAAAGCTACTTTCAGTAGCTTAAATCATTCCCTCAGTAATCTGTGCTTATTCACGCTGCCTTTCTACTTTCACATTTATTTTCCTTTATTTTTTAACATTATATAGCTTCAACTTTTGGACTAGCACGTGTGCTGCTTATATATCATATCTAGATAAGCTATTTGCACTTCATATATAAAGAAATTTCATTCACTTCATCAACTCATACACTTTTCTATGGTATTTACAGTCCAGCTCTGCTCTTTCACAGATACGCAGCCACCACTGGAAGGACTCCAATCCAGGACAGCTGCAAAAAATTTTAGTGAAAGAATTGCCTTTTCTGAGTTTTGTCACAAAGCTGCAATATGTTCAAGTCTGGATTAACCATGATCCTCCTTTTAGTCCCACACAGTCACAGTCACCCAGTGTATCTCCAGCAGTATCTCACCCAGAGGAAGAGGGATAAAAAATGGAGCACTATGGTGTAACGGTGCCTGAAAGGCACAACCGCAAAGGAATATGGTACTACGTATGAGGAAGGCCACACCATACAAGAGAGGTTGACTTTCTTTTTATTCGTGGAATCATAGAATGTTAGGGGTTGGAAGGGACCTCTAGGCATCATCTAGTCCAACACTCCCCCCACCCCTGCTGCAGCATGGTCACCTAAGGCAGGCCACACAGGAATGCATCCAGGTGAGTTTTGAAAGTCTCCAGAGAAGGAGACTCCACAACCTCTCTGGGCGGCCTGGGCCAGTGCTCAATCACCCTCACAGTAAAGAAGCTTCTCCTCATGTTGAGATGGAACTCCATATGTTCTAGCTTATACACATTATTCCTTGTCCTATTACTAGGCACCACAGAAAAGAGACTGGCCCCTTCCACTTGTTACCTACCCCTCAGATGTTTAGAGACATAGAGCAGATCCCTTCTCAGCCATCTCTTCTCCAGACTAAACAGCCCCAGTTCTCTCAGCCTCTCTTTATAGGAGAGATGTTCAAGTCCCTTAATCATCCTCATAGCTCTCCATTGGAGTCTTTCCAGTAGAACCCTGTCTCACTTGAATTGGGGAGCCGAAAAGTGGATATAATATTGGTGAATGCAAACATACATATTAATGTTAATTGTAGGTGAAGAAATTCCTCTTACCGTATCTTTTATGTTGATTTCATATTTGAAACACTTGTCGTTGGCAGAATGACTTATTTGGGGTCTTTGCCATTGAATTATGCAGCCATGTTTCATTTCATCACAGTTTACAGTGATATTTGTTGGAGGCATGAGCTTTTCTGAAATGATACAGCCAAGAATTCAATAATTAAAGTCATTTGATCTCTTCTTGGTTTGATAAAAGAGGGAATAATTGCAAGCAACACCTCTATGAAGAAAGATCCTCACTTGTATCTGCCTTTCCTAGGAGCTCAGTTAGAAATAACCGAAATATCAAAGTTCTTCAAATCCTATCCCCAGGATCAGGAAAAAACAGGGACTAAGCCAGGGAACATGACTTAGGAGCATACAAAGATACAAGCCCCTTCCATTTACTTTTCTAGATTAATAAGTTAGAGTCCTGTTTTCATTTTACAAGGATTATTTTAATTTTTTAGGTTTTTTATTTATTTTTTTTACTGCAGAAGAACAAGCTAATGCTAACTCTAATGTAGGAAAGCCAAAGGTCATTTCTTTCTTCAAGCCTCCTCACATGATACTTCTCTGACATGATGATATTGCTTGCTTGGTATAGTGAAATATACAATTTATTCCCCCCTTCCAAAAATTAACCATATGAATTTAAGAAGGGCATTTCAGTTTTAATAATCTAGCCAACTTCTTCACACATCTCTCCTAATTTCACAAATGTCAGAAAAAATATGAGGAGTTTTATATTTTGGTTATCACCAAGGACTTGATTATTGTCATAGCTAAAGATGATCAAGACAGAAAGGGTGATAAAAGGCTGATAGAGGAAATCTTAATTTCATCTAGGTTACCACTTTACATCAGTATTTGAAGACAGGCCTGGCCTATTTGTGATGGGCTATTTGGTCGAAGAACAGTCTTGTTTCACGTGCTGTGAGTGATATTGCAGTTCAATTCATTGTTATAGAATGAAACATTGTTTGTCCATTTTTTGGAGGCAATACCCAAACCAGTGGGACTTTGCCAAGAAGGCTTTGCCACAGCAAAAGCAATTGCACAGGATGCTTCCAAGTAAAGCACCACATGTTGAAAGAGCATACGAAAACCTGGGGCATTTTCTACACATATCAATTTCTTTAATCAAGGGTATGGTGTCAATGCACACTATCCCCACAGGCAATGAGGAGAAATCAGTGCTTAGAAAAATTTCTCCTGAAAAGTCTCCTCTGTTGCAAGGTCTCTGACCATCATTGAAAGGACAGCAGAATGAAGTACAATTGCAAGTCTTATTGACCTTGCTAGAAAAAGACCTAAACCAAGCAAGGTAGATTGCTAAAGAGTCTGAAGCAGGCTGCAGCTGTGGAGCTTTCTTGCTTAATTTCCCTCATTGCTCTTTAGCTTAGAGAATAGGTTTTCTTGAAGATGCTACTATCTCTTACTTTCAATTCTAAATAACACAGGGTACTTGGTTCTTTCTCAGGGATGAATTCTCTACTACTCTTATGTAAAAATGAAAATAAATCAGAACGAAATTATTTACTTACCAATTCTAAACAGCCGAATGTACTCATCATAGAACTGG
>WEIS01085411.1:0-21530 GCA_013389965.1 Todus mexicanus
TCTATGATTCTATGATTCAAAAGACTTAGACAGGCCACAGAAAATGTTCAAATGAAGTGTCCCAACACTATAGAAAGCAGAGACACGTTTAGGGCTACAGTTACCCCATTTCTTCCTCTTTTCTCAAGATGGTGCCAAACTGTAGTCACCTTCTGCATTTCTTCAGCCATGAGGTTTTAATGGCAGAAGGCAGTCAGGAAATAAAACTGGTGGAGCAGCTGGTGAAACATCACCTAAGATGCTATTCCACTACCTTCTGCAAACATCGCTGTTAATGTCACTTGTGATGGTGCTAAGACTGTAGTTGTTCCTGATCTCTTGCCTTTGGTGTTCATTTGGCTTGGCCATAGACCTTTCTTCCTGCTTTTGTTGTCTGTTTAGACTGAGAGAGCTTTGGGGCAGGAATTGACCCTTTTTTTTTTTTTTTTTTTCCTGTTCAGTGTTGCACTTAGATGATCTCGATCGTTCTTGTCTCTCAAGCTGTACAGCTGTAAAAATCATAGTCACAAAGATGACCACCTATGTGTGAGGGAAAGGAAATGAACTGAAAAAGTTTAGCTTAAGGAATTATCTGTTCAATATTTGCCAGCGTTAATTCAAATTGTTAATCCAGTGAGCTCACGCTTTTATTTGGCCAACATACGGAGAATTCCCCACTTGTCTTTCTGTCACCATACATTTTTTTTCCTCTATAGTACAAGTAATCCAAGGCTTTGTAGCAGGTTCTTCACATTGCATTATCCTCTGCTATAAATGGCTCTTAAAGCATCATTTCCCTCTTCTCTTGAGATGTTGGGGCATGCAAAAGCAAAGTCCAGCCTTACAACCTTGAGGTGTGCAACATGCTGCTAGAGTCAGCAGTGGGTATGTGCAGAGGTCTGCAGGGCTACACTAATAATTTAAGTCCTAGCTCTCTAACAGCATCAGAAGCAAAATAATTTCTCACTGCCCAAGGTATGTAGGAGCTTGCAGACCTTCAGTGCATTTCTTTGTGACACAGCAGCTCTTAAGTGTCACTTTGACTGCAGAGCTGCAGGGAGGCTGCTGGTCTCTGACAGACAAAACCTGCAGGTTTTGGTGTAAATCCTGCCCCTGGAAAGGGAAGAGAGGAGGCAGGCAAGCAGGCTGCTGGTCCCTGAAGGGCAAAACCTGCACATTTTGATGCAAATTCTGATCCTGGAAAGGGAAAACGGGAGGCAGGGATACTGGTTTGCCTGTGGCAGTGTAGGTATTCTGGTAATACCCTCTAGTGGAGACAAGAGGTCTGCCAGCAAAAGGAGGGGGATTGTCAGCAAATTTAAATGTCAGCTTGAACAACTTCAGGGTAGCTTTATCAAATGACTGTATGACTGCTGCGGGTTTGTGCATAGGAAATGTTTTCCTAGTACATTTGTGCTAGTTAGAGAATGCAATTTATTTCTGAGATTCCTAGCCAGGTAGGGCTGTGCAGTGTAGATCAATCTTTTGGTACATCATTCTCAGAGTTTTATATTTACATGGGGCTAAAGCAATGTATTTCTAATTAAGTAATTTACACTGTGTATTGTGTAACTACATAATATAAGGGCTGTTAGCACTTTTTTTTTCCCTACTTGCAGTTTCCTGATTGCTGCAGGTAGCAGAGGTGAGAATTTGTTGTGTGCTACTTCTCAGTGCTATTACTCCTCCACTTCTCTGCAAACTCCTTGGGAATGCTGAAATTTCTGCTTCTGAAATAGAAAGGGAAATGTGGGAATTCAGCTGAATAAATAAGTGAGCAACACCAAAATTTACTTTTTTTTTTCTCTTGTTAATTTGCATGTGGAAAGTTGTGTGGTATTTTGTCAAGATTTACAGCAATGTATACTGAGTTGATTCAATATGTTTCAGTAATTATTGCTCTGGCATATCTTCTGCTTCTGTAATAAACCACCCTGATTTTAGTAGGAATAGAACTAAGATGTTGCTTTTCTGTGATGTCTCTCCTTTGTTACGAGATAGCATCATTGTCACAGAGGAGCCTCAAGAAAGGGCCAATAAACATGAACCAAAAAATCTCTAGTCTCTGCATTGAATAATTTATCACTTAAGTAAAGGATATTACTTTAAATTGGAATGTGTTATGTTGGAAGAAGTAAATATGTTTGAGATTTATGCTATTTTGCTTCTTGATCAATTTAACAAGTTATCTTTCACTCACAAAAGCTATATGAGAACTTGTTTATTTAATAATATAATAGACATAAATTTGGTATTATTTTAGGGAAGCATTTCAACATAAAATATCCCGGCAATTACATGTTGTTTTATTGTTTCAAGTGGAAATCAAACCGCAGAATCAAATATAATAGGAAAAGAGCAATGCTGATCTTTTAGTATCAATACTTAATATATCAATGTTCCCACTGTAATTAGCCTTTTGATTTGGTTACCTCGTTAAGTGAGAAAAGTTTCCATGACTTTGCATTTCGGATGTTTTTTTGTATGCAAAGACCAACCTTTTATTCTGCTTGTATCATTTTGTTTTGGACACAACTGGAAAGGATATAAAGTATGACCTGGTGGTCCCCACTCTAAGATAATTCAGTGGCCTAGAAGGTTGATTTCCAATGCAAAAATAACCAGGATTCAGCTGGGACCTGGTGTAATTTTGGTGACTTCTGAGAATTGACTCTAGAATTACACCTCTGTAAATGGTGAGCTTAATTAGACCTGTTGTGTCACCTGCTTAAATTCCTATGGGCTCAGCTTTTTAACTTACTTCCTAGGACTTTACTCAAGCTTAGACAGGGTGGCATTTAAAGAAAATGCATCGTGTTGGCTTAATGCTGCATCCTTTGAAAGTAAGTGTAAGTTTTGAAAGTCCCATCAGGGCTGTTTGATTGCTGAAGCCAACAGGATTAATTTTGCATAAGTACGTCGGCACACTAGGTACAGCACCTTAAATCTGTGTAAATACAACTTAAAACCAGGAGCCAAGGTTACTTTCTGAACAGTGAAGCAGCTACTTCAGGTTAAGACATATTGATTAAGACATACTGCTGAATGAGGCAACGGCATGTTGCTGGAGTGGCTCTGGAGTGACAAGCTTGCTGATGGCTTGTTTACGCTCCGTGGAAAGCTTGTCTTCAAGGGAAAAAGCGCATTTCTAAAGATAAATGATACAAAATTGCAGTTGAGGATTGTGTGAGGCTATTATATATTATACGGTGTGAGGGGGATAAATGGTAGGGAGCAGGAGACTCAGTAGTAGAACTGCATAATCTTATCTCCAGGTATAAGCCACTTAAATTCACCTACCAGGCAGGTTCTCTGAGGCACTACCATTCATGGTTGTGCTCTGGAGGGGATTCTTTCAGTTGTGATCTGAAAGGCTGCCAGACTGCAAGGTGCTGACCTGCTAGCAGTTCACAACTTCTTATCACAGATTTCCAGAGTTTGTTTTTACAGTATTTTTATTAAGAACTACAGAGCAAGCCCCACATCCTTGAAATAAAAGGACATTGGCAAATTGCAGTAAAATATTTACCTATTTTTACTTTTGAAAGGGATTCCTTTCCCCCTAGGACTGTACAACTTGTCAAGCTCAAACTACAAAGAAATTAATCTGCAGTGACTTTATTTTTCTTTAAAGCTGTTAGAAAACAAAATGATGAGTAGAAGAGGAAGAGTGATTGAGCTTTTACTGGAGCAGCTATGTTGTTTGCCCTGAATCCCTGTGTCATTAAACAGAGCAATTGTGGCCATGAGCTAAACAGATGGGTGAAAATGTGGGACCATCCCTCCCCTGAAGCAGTTTATTGCTCTGGTCTCACCATCCTGCTGCGGACAGATCCTGGAGCAGAACCACAGGTACTGTTTATCGTGCAGGATCAAGCATGAGACAGCAGTGCCAGGAGACAAGGATGAACCGAGGCAGTGCTTAGCACAGCACAGTTACTGTATCAAAAATTGTGGAACTAACAGCAATATATGACCAAGACAAAAATGACCTCAAATCCCTCTTTTTGTATCTAAAATCCTAAAGCAGTAATAAGCCATGTTTGGTATGAAACTGGCTGTAGAAAGAAAAATGCAGTAAGTTCTCCTGGTGTTTTTCTTTCTCTGTATACAAAGGTATGTTTTCTCTCACAAGAACATTCTAAATGTCCTATTAATACCTTATGTGTAATATTAGCAAAACTACTTTCAAGATAGATTACAGTATTTTGATTCGTTACTCATCAGTATGTATAATTATCATTTAACAATGTTATGAAGGACTGATGAAGGGAAGCAGGTGTTTAAACATGTGGTACCAGTAGTTTAATACAGCATTTAGTTCTCTTTATTTGCACTTTTAAAAGACATTTATTCAAGGAAGGAAAACAATGAGGCACTATGTAGTCGTGAGTGTTTGCAAGAGAAAGAAAAAAAGATGCTTAGTCAATTTTTGGAGCAAGTACTTAATAAGGGGGAACTTTTTAAAGATAGTATAACATTGTATGAGGATGGAGAAGGTGATGAGGTGTGTTACGATTTTAGATAGCAAGAAATCAATATCCTCAGATGTGTTTTAGACCCACAAAATGTTTCTTGGTATTAATGATAAGCACGACTTGGTCCTGAAGAGCCATGTATGATTTTTGTAGTCCCTACATTGAAGGGTGCCACTGCCAGGAGGTGCATACCAGGACCATGAAGAGGGCCAGCACAGCCCCATGGGTGATGCCCACCTTGCCTGGCCCACACTGGGCTTAGGTGTGTCCATTACCTCTGAGGGGATAAACATCCCTACTAGAGAACACCAGGGTGAAAGAGCCATCTCTTCAGAGCTTTACATGTCAGAGGTTGGGATCTTCAGGACCAAACAACACTGTGAACTTCTGCCCAACTGTATCCTTGAATGAGAAAACTCCCATTTACCTCCAGGGAATGCTTTCTGGGCAGGAGTGCTTGAAAAACCTCCATGGCTGTGTGCTGAACTAGTAGTGGTCTTCCTGGCCATCACAGTTTGTCTTTTCTTAATTATTATTATTTAGCTACCAAGTTTTAATTAATATAGGTTAATAGAACCTTTAAAAAATAATCTTTATCTGAGTTAAAAAGATGTGTGCTTTTTCTTTTTTTTTTTCTTTCAGCAGACTTTTCTCTAGTGTCCAAAGTAAGCCAAAATGAGCTATTTCATATATTCAGGACACCTATATTTAGCTTTTTGCTCTGTTTCATTTTTGAAGGCCAGTTTCAACACTGTGGGTGAGTATGTTGTTAACGCTGCAGCCTGACAGCTCCTCCAGGGGAGACTTTCCTGCCTGTTGATGGAGAAGATGTAGGTATCTCCAGAGAAAGAGCAGTTCAGCCATGTCTCCCAGTCCTGTTGCCACTCTGGCGACTTCATATCTCTTTTTTAATCACTCTCCAACTAGTATTCATACAGTTCCATGATACCTCACTTGCTCTGTTTCTGAAGAACCATTCTCTTTACGAAGGAAACCTGTGGTTACAAACCCAGTGATCGCTCTTCTGAGAGGCAAAAGGATTTTTGCACTTGCAGTTGTGTTGTTGCCATTGCAATGTGCTTTAAAGCAAGCAAATCTATGCCCTGCCTTATGGTGAAAGCCATTGTAAGTGATGCTAATGATCCCTGTCAGCCATAAAATGCACACACAAAAAATAAACATAAGATGGTGTTTCATGATTACACCTGTGTTTCTCTTTGTCTGATAATTTTGGTTTCCCTGTTATTCATGAAGATGATGTCTTTCTAGAAAGACTGACTTTATGGGCAGCCTGAGTATTTCTTTTCCTCTGCTTACTTTGTCTCCTAATTGCTGTTATGTATCATTAGCAGGGAGGCTAAAACTATTGCACCTGCTGGACCAAATAAGCTGACTTTTTTCTTTCATTTCTCATTGATCACCTTGGTCAAATTACTTCTCAGTATGCTTGACAGGTACAGAAATCTTCCATCTTGCTTGTGCTTTGCTTTCATTGGGTGAATTTATTTATTATTATGTCAAGGGTAGTAGTCATGGTGAAACAAATTGCTACTGTGAGCAGGTGTGACTGTGTGTACTGAGTCACGTCTTGGGCAGAGACAGTTCAGAGACCCTGTGTCACTGTTTATTCTTTCTCTTGCAGACTCATGACAGACAACCTGAGCAAGATGTTATTCAGCTCGACAATCCCTCCCTTTAGTTTTCAAGGAGTTCAGTGTGAATCCCCTAAGGATGATGCTTTAAGGCTGTAGTTTTCTTTGGGGCAGGGTCTTCCCTGGTCTACCCCTGCCAGAAGTAAAACGAAATAAATATAACAGTGCAGGATATCTGTGCTTCATAAATGTTCCCTAGTTGCTAAAGACTTTTCCTTGGTAATATGTGTGTCAAATACTCTCACTGGGGAACTTCTTTGCTCTGCACATGAGGTTCACTCACTTTTCACTTCAAGAATACATTGTGCCTAATCAAGCCTTTCAGCTATCATAAAGTGCTATACAGAATTTGCATGTGGAGGTGACTGTGTAAATGCTAACTTCTTTAAAGGGTGTATTTGAGTTAAGGAAGGGGTTTGGGAATAAATACAGGTGGTCAGCAATGATTTTGTCTGAGAGACCTACCCTCTGGTTTGCCAGGTGTCTGGTGTTTGGGGCGAGGTGGATCTGTGCTAACATTTTGCTGAATTACCTTCTATTTTTCATGGTGATTCGAATACTTGAAGGGTATATTTCTACAGACCTCAGTATTTATAACTGACCTGTTTTTTCCCAGTGGGATAAGTAGGGCCTTGCTGCTGCTCAGGTGCAGGGATCACCCTTGAAGGTCCCAGGGCTCATGGTCAGGAGTTGTTCAGCAGAGGGTCATTTTAGGGGAGCAGCTGCTGCAGTTCAAGGCATCCAAGTGAGGTGTCTGCTCTGAATCCTCTGTCAGAGATGTTAGTCTCTTTTTGTGTATATTATAGGGAGTTTAGCAAGCTGACCCTCCTTATTTAAGCAGCTAAATATGGACCCTGTTGCTAATTTCTCAAGGTTTCTGTCTGACAGACTTCAAGCACATTGTGGGACCCCAGCACTGATGGTGTGGCCTCCAGCTCCCTCCCCTGTTGCCTGCAGTGCTACCACTGCTTGTGCCCACTGTGTTACCTGATCCTCCAGGTCAAGGGGCTTTTCCTTCCCCCGAGTACTTTCCAACCTGCTGGAGATGGTGGCTGAGTTCAGCTACTTCCTTCACATGACATCTACTACATTATACAATGAGAAGTTATCAGTACGCAGAGCTCATTTGGCACATCATGTCAGTGATGTGATACCCAGAAAAGCACCAGCTTTTGTGATAAAGTGTTACCATTTTGTCAGAGTACTCCAACATTTAAAAATTAACCGGGCTGACTTCAGAGGGAGGGGAGGACAGGGCTTTGGGCACCCTGCGGACATTCAGCCCCAGAGCAGATCCTGCAGTGATGGGCTGAATGACATTTTAATATGGCTCTTGTGTCTTTTTTTTTAAAAAAAGTAGTAACTTCTAGTATCAGTTGCATGAGAGTTGATGTTTAACTTTTTGGCCTTTAAGAAATTATAGTTTGACATTAAGTTTAACTTTCCTGGCTAATGAAATTATTGTGATGGAACAGCCCAAGTAAATAACAAATACAATAACTCTCTTTGCCTGTTCTGTGCTTTTACTATTCATAATTTTTAGAACCATAGATATTAGATACACTTATGTAAGACTTAACGAACAGTAATTATCTTTTGGCTAAAGAAAAAGCCCAAACGGATTCTAAGCTGCATTATCGCTTGGCTTCTGACATGAGCTGATAATCAGATTTTCTTGCTTAAATCCGTGGTGCTTGAACAATGCTACCCACTGTCTGTCCTTCCCGATATTACCCTTAATTAGAAAGAACAGAAACACAAATCTGAATTATTTCAAAATCTGGTTTCCATGGTCAGTGGTTGGAAAGGCTTAACTTTATTACAAATAAACCTGGCTTTATTTACTAATGAAATCTGAAATGCTAGGCCTGTAACTGTAGACAGTCTATTACTATGCTGTTTACATGCTGAAAAATCTTGTGTGGGCAAAGTAATAAATCGTTAAGTAATTGAATTATGATTCTTTTATCCAATTAATAAAGCAGAAAAGGAGACCTATAGGAAGCCCTATACCATAGTTTAGGACAAGCAATGATACATTGTTCTCTAGTCTTGCTCTTTGTATGTAAGACTTTTTTTTAAGATGCATTTAGTGAATGTCTGTTTCTGTCTTTCCGTACATTTGAGATTTTAATTTGTCTTTTTTCCTAATCCTTTGTATTTACTGATTCCTTTTTCTGAACAGTTGACACACTAAAAACGTATTTATTTTTTTATTGTATATATGTATGGGGAAATCATTGTATTTTGTTCTTTTTATTTGATTAAAGGATTGAAAACCTCTTTTTCCCTGCTAAATGCAATATTCTAATTTACAGTGATAACTTTTATTCTCTATAAAACACCAGAAAGGTTATTTTTATGCTACTTGGTCTCTTTTACTTCTCTCTGATATAATTGCAAATCTGCTTTTATAGTTACTGTTGTGGTAAAATGTAGCTTTAGCAAAATGTAACTTTAAATTAACGGCAAAACCAGAAGAGCGAGAGCATATAAATATTTTATCTAGTGCATGCTTTTTGTTGCATGGCATATATACATATAGCGCTTGTTAATGTACCAGCTTACATAGAGAACTCATATCAATATCTGGGGTTTTCTGCAGCATTTTCAAGCTGTCTTCATTTTTGAGTAAAATATCATATATCTTCAGTAGATATTTTGCCCATTATAAATAGCTATTTAAGAGAAAAGCCAGGAAGAAAACCCCAGTGTTCTTGGCAAGCCAACAACTGAGAAGTACAGGTGCTAGGAGTGGGTATAGGCCCAAAGTAAATAGTCATGTTAGTTTGGTTTTTTAATCAAAAGAAGGTACCTTTCATTCTGAGAAATTTATTTCTTTTAAATATTTGCAATCCGCAACCGATAGCACGTAACGCCACTTTTCTTTCTTCCTTGACAAAGGGAATAGCTTGTGGTAACAAGCAGATGCTTGAGTGGGCTGTGTGACATGAGGTGTACCATCAGCCAAGAAAATCAATATTTGCTGTTCTAGTATCTTTGTGGTGTGGGAGTTTGCCTTGTTTAAAAAGAGGATTGTGTATAATATATAAGGCCCTGCTTTTAGTTAATCAAAAGAGCAGTATTATTGAAAAGGGCATGTTCTCTACAATGACTCACACTTAACCCTCCATGTCCTATAGTCCTGGGCTGTTAATTTGTTAAGAAAAAAAAAAATCAAACCAAAATGAGCGAAATGGTTAGATCCGAGAGGTGCTGGTGGTTGGTCTCTTCTTTAAAAGTGTTTGTTGCAGCATAATAAATATGCCTAATAATAACAGCAAATGCAGTATTTGTTGACCAGCAGGGTGGTCCCCAGACACCAGGAGAGCCCCATGGACTGATGCCTCATCAGGGTTTGCGAGAGCACAGTTCTCCTGTCAGGGATTGAGCAAGGGCCAGTGGAGGATGCATCAAACCTGTGGTATGGAGATGTGCTGAAATACAGGTCTGTGCACTACTTGGGGAAATAAACTTTTGCCCTCAAGGAAACATTTGTAATGAATAATACAGTTAAGAAATCTCAACAACTGTTTCCCAGTAATAATGGTTTACTTTTCGTGATTACATTTTAGTGGAAAGGCTCAGATCTCTGTTTCACATTGATTTTTTTCCCCTCCCTACCTCTTTTCACTCTACGTTATGAAAAGAGAGTTTAATCCATTGTGATAAATTCTCATGCTACCTTTTTCCTGCACTGAGCCTTTCATCCATAATTTTTTAATTCATAGTGGGGGAAAACAGATACTAAAATGGCTATAGGGAAACTATGAAGTTTGCAGGCCAATTTGGTGAAACAGAAAGGTAGTTACTCATGGAATGGAAATTATTGTTCATTTCACTGTTCAGTTTTGTTCCTCTCTTTCTTCTTCCATGGTTTATTAGGCAGATGCTGTTCACGATGCTACATTTCTGTTTATGGTTTTCAGTTATGCAGGAGCATAACTCCTCTACTTTGTAAAACTCTTGATCTTGTGTAAGACTCTCAAATGTCTCAAACTATGAGAGCTGCTCGTGGTTTAATGAAAAAATGGAGTGATGGAGAGTAGTAAGAGTTACTGAGTCAGTCCTGTTGCTTCTTTACACTGCACTCACATTTATTTTGGTCTTTGCTAGGATTATAGGATTTGGGAATTCTGAGGTGCAGAGAGAGTCAGTATGCAACTAAAGGATGGAAATGTTTTTGAATATGTTATACATAGAGAATGAGAGCACGTGGAGAAGGGTGCTAAAGAAGTGTGTTCTGTCTCCCAGGAGCTTGGGACCTGCGCGTTACCCCAAGTCCTGAGACTGGCTCAAAGATCAGGGATTGGCTGGTGAAGGGAGGTTTCCCACTGAGCTACTTTTTCCCACTAACTCCCTGTGAGCTTCACCCTCTGGTGAGTAAAACCTAGAAAGGAGTTTCTCTTTTCGGAAGAATACATGTGAACATCCAGGTAATAAATCTGTGTTTTCAATCAAGGGAGGCTTAGGATGTATTATAGTTGTGAGACTTTGCTGATTGACTTTTCAAAGAAGAAAATAGAGTACATAAAAGAAGTTCAGATGGGTGCTGGTAGTGTGGCTACTCAAATGCAAATTCATTCAGTATTTAGTGTCTAATAGACTAAAAGTAGAGAGGAGTTATTCATAATAACTACATATGTACAATAAAATAATTCTTGCATTGTATGCGGTAGCATCGTCTTGTGACATAGGCCTACATTAGAATCAGACCACATACCCTTTTTACGGTAAATTTTAAAATTTCAACAGTAGTAAATGAATAAAATAAAAATTATACGACAATGAATTCCTCTTTCTTGCTTATTATTAGCAGCATAAATAGATTATGTGTTGCTTTATTGAGTCGCTTTCTTGCTACCCTTGTCTTTGTCGACAATGATGGTTGTAAATTAACTAAGCATACCAGTACATTTTTTCATGCTAAGAACTATTTCAACTATCTGTCTTAATCTTGTGGATAGTCCAGGACAGGTAATCTGGTGTATGACAGTAGCAGTCAAATCTCCATTTAAGAATTCTCGAGTGAGCACGCTACCATGTTTCCCCCAGGCCAATTGTCCCAGACAGCTATGCCATCCTCAGCACCTTATACTTTTCTACATCTACCTTCCCACTTTTGGACAATATTGTGCATTTATTGATCTCTTCAAGATAGTCATCTTCGAGATAATATTTGCAGGTAGGAATTTTGGCCTTTCTCTCCTGCCATGTTGTAGTTCATCTGTGAAGAAAGCTTTCATTGTGGTTTCTCTTTTCTATATTCCTATATTCTGTATTCCTCTGACACAAAATTCCCCTACTTTACAACATGGGCTGGAAGTGCACAAGAAACATGTCATACTGATTTCCATGAAAACCACGTTCTGTGCCTTGGAACAAGCCATGACAACATCTCGGCATGCAGAACCTACCTAAGAATATTTCCTTGAGTTGTTAGGACTCAGCAGGAGGGACTGTGTAACCTTTTAGCTTACCCTGAAAAGCAGAAGGTCCAGTTTGTTCCTTCCCAGTAGTCTAGGGTCAAATGTTTGCTCAGTGGGGAGCAAGACATGTTCTGTATAGTCTCCAGCTTCAAAGGAGGATTGGTGTGAGGCCAAATGCCAAGTGCTTTGGAAATTTATCCCAATAGACTAAGGGCTTGAATTTATCTCAAATTATTGCTAAGAGGGCAGAGATTCATCACAGGGAGCCTTGATAAGAAGCTAACATTTAGGAACTGCCTTAAATCCTTAGCAAAAGGTTTTTGGAAAGATGTGCTGAGAATGGGAGGGGATGATGTAGTTTCTCTGTATTTTTGTCTTCTAGACTTAGAGATGTGAGAATTTTCTGAAATGTGTTTTGCAAGTGACATAGTGTGATTTAGCATATAATTTCCAGCAATATGTGAGGCAGAACCAAAGTATATTCTTTGTGTTAGGTAGCAAGATTTTTCAACAATAAATCATGAAGTATTTAAGTGTTCTCAGACTGAATTTGTGTATAGATTGCAAGTTGAATGTCTGACGTAGAGAAGACTGACAAGAACAGGTATGAAAAATAGTTGATTCCTGGGTATCAAAAAGAATATTGGGAAAGTAGACAAGTTGGAGCATTATGAGTGTTTTTCAAATTTTTACATGGACTAACTTCACTCTGTGTCAGTGTGTAAATCATTTGTAGTTTCTAGAATAAGAGGGAAAATATTTTATTGATATATTGATTATCAGATATTGCTGCTGCAATTTTTAATCTTTATTCATTATTATAAATTCTGGAAGTTCTACTCTTAAATTTGTGTGCTCTTATTGGTGATTGAAGGCCACAAAGACATATTGGCAGATTTATTTTAATTTTTTTGGTATTTGCTGTTAGGCTCAGGCAGAATCTTAACAACAGATTAAGCTGCAACAGTGATGCTGCTTCTGAAAAGAGTGTCAAGGAAAACAACTTTACTTCACTAATGTGGAAAGATTTAGACATTTTCCTTGAGAAACAGCAGTACTCCCTAGGAACGGGGATGTGATCTCAAGCTGGATTTATGCCTCCATCCAGGATTTGCTTGAACTTTGTCAAGTTTCTCATTTAAAAAAAAAAAAAAAAAAGGAAAAAGTCTGTGCTTAGAAAACAGCTAGGCAGTTAAAGCTCTTGGATAAATCCACAGACTCTGAAAGCTCCCTCCCTTGCATCCCTCTGAGCCGCCCTCCCCAGGGCTGCGTGCCCGTGAAGAGCTGCGATGGTGCAGGGCTGACAATCTTGTGCAGGGCTTACTTGGGATGTTTCAGGTAGACTCTTATTACAGCAAGGAAGCACAGAAAACGCTGAAGATACTGCACAACCACAGAAACAACATAGGAAGTTACAAAGCTTTTCATTGCTACTCCCCTCCTCTAGCTGAGACCTGGTTGCTCTCTGTCTGAGCTGCCTTTCTTCCTTTCAGTGCAGGTCACCCAAAGACACTGCATTTCTTGTAGTCATGTGTGCCTAACGTTTGTGCATTATTATTTAGAGCAGAATTAATGGAATTGCATCTCTCAGTTTTGGCTGATCAAGTCAGCCTTTGTATTTGATAGTATGCATTTCTTTTCCTTTTGCCGAGCATAGAAAGACTGAAATTCAGCTGATTTCACAAGAAAAAGTTCATTTTGATTAAAACTGGCAAGGTTAGGGAGTAGTAGGGAGAAGATAGATCCAAAAGGTGGGAGAGAAACAGATCACAAGAGAAAGGAGAATGTACAAGGAAACCTGTAGGGTAAAATTCAAGATTTTTAGGTAGAGAGTACTAATGATTTCTGAGGAAAGCAAAACAAAATTTAGACTCTGTCACAGGAAATTAACTGCTACAATATTGGCTAGAGTTTGTAAACTCTTGCATACTTCTGCTTAGATGCTTAGCAGATAAGTGGTCTTCTGAATGTGAGTGGGATGGCTCACTGGAAATCAGATCCTGCATTTTTTGCAAAGCAGGCTGAAAGGCTGTCCTCTGGCTTTGAAATCCAATTTAGTTACAGGGATACTTGCTGTTGCAGTAACTCTTAGTTCAAACAAGAGGAAATTCAGGCTCTGTACAGCAAAGCATTTGAGCACATAAAAAGTTAAATGCAAAGCAATTAAGTTTGAGCTTGGCTTTAACCCTCAGCATAGACTTAAGTATTTTGTCAGGTCCCATATACGATGCCTGAATCCTTTCCTTTGCCAAAAAGAATTCTGCTGAATTATGGTGTGATTTTTTTTTTCCTCCTCTCCAACATAAATTTTGAATGTAGCCAGCATTTCTGATTATTGTCTGGTTACTTCACACAGGTATGTGCCTGATTTATGGAAAGCCTGCTCAGCAACACGACTGTCATTCAGGATTTAGCAGAAACAGCTTTCTATTATTTGGTAGTGGTTTGGTTTCTGGAAGGCAGGCTGTAGACACAAACAAGAGACGTAGCCCTCAGAAACATTCACGCAGCATCCTTCAGGAAGGGGAGGGGGGAGGTTATCCAAGTCCCCATGCTGCTGTACTCATATAAATGCTCCCTCTTTTGTTGCTGCTGGACTCCAAAGAATAAAACCAAAACACAAAGCAGAGGCGGCACCACTGAGCGAATGCCACAGTGTTCCCTTAATCCATGTGGATCAAAAACACGAACGTTTTGATTCTGTAAAGAATCTTCCTCAGCATGCTGGATTAATCACATGGATTAATAAGACACTGTTGCACTCACTCAGTGGTGCCTCCTCTGCTTTGTATTTTCTTTTATTATTCTTTGGAGCCCTGCAGGAACAAAAGACGGAGCATTTATAAGAGTACCATAGTCACTGGGAATTCTATAAACCTCTCCTTCTATAAGGTATGCTTCTTGAGTTTTTCCCAATGGATCATGCGCTGCAGATTTGTCTGTGTACTAAGCCCCGTGCTACTGTTCCTATCTGTCTGAAATACACTGAATCTAAACCCCTTGCTTTTTTCTTTTATTGTGCTTCTATTTAGTTCTCCAAAGCGTGTGGCAGGCACTGCATGTGGAACGCTCTCAGTTCACTGCTTTTGTGGAGCAAACACTTTTGTGTATGATTTCAGTCACTGGCTGGAGAGGGGAACTGGTGGGCAGGGCAATTCCAGAGAAACTCTTAAGTCTTTAGCAACTTTCGTACAAGTGACTCAGAAGTTACAGAATCACACTTTTTGTTAATATATACTCGCACATGAAAATACATGCTAATGTTAGCCTTTGTGAAGCAATGTGATAAACTGCGAATGTCCAGCACCTGACTGCTCGACTCACTCTGCACACTGATTCCAGCTCTCTGTGTTTTTTTCAACACTTACTTTCCAAACCCCATCCTTTACTGCTTCAAAAATAGGAGACTGACTCCTTCCTCTGCTGTAGGCCCCCATTTCTTTTCACTGGTGTGGGATGTAGAATGAGTAGCAATCAATCTTATGTTATAGGTAGGTTAAAGGTCTGAACCACGGATCTTATCAATGTTTATAAATACCTAAAGGGTGGGTATCAAGAAGATGAGGCTAGTCTCTTTTAAGTGGTGTCCAGTGATAGGAAGAGGTGCAATAGGCACAAACCGGAACACAGGAGGTCCCACCTGAACATGAGGGAAAACTTCATTACTGAGCGTGATGGAGCCCTGGAACAGACTGTCCAGAGACATTGTGGAGTCTACTTCTCTGGAGACTTTCAAAACCCACCTTGATCTGTTCCTCTGTGGCCTGCCCTAAGTGATCCTGCTTTGGCAGGTGTGTGTATGTGTGTGTGTATGAACTGATATCCTCTGTCCTAGGCTTTCTGGACACTAAATTACCTACTCTGTGGATGATGATCTGTTATCAAGGATGTAGGTGCCATAACTAGTCAATCCAGCATAGTAATTTTCTCAGACAGTGGGTTTCTATATCTATGTGGAGATGGACACTTTCTCACATGATCAGGGAAACATCTTTCTCATATCTCTTATTGTTTCCAGGCTTCCCAAATTCTTTCTGGTCTAACTTTCCTACCCATGCCTCTGTCCTGGCATGCTGCTGCAGTGTCCCATTTATGCATTGCTACAGTACTGAATGACTGTCATATTGTACCCATCACTTACAGAATATTCCAGTATCCATCCCCACTGATTTCAGTCCTCCAGCATGCCCTGACCTTCACAGGGTACAGTTCTTCAGAGTCCTTTTCTCTTTGTGCCTCCACTTTTGCTAAGACCCTCTCCTCCCCTCTGCCAGAGACTGGTGCTTGATTAACTGTAGCATTACACCACCAGTGACCTGACTTCTTTTCAGATGCTGCTCTGCAAATGAATCTCTTTTAGACTGATAAGGCCAATTTCAAGCAGCAGGGCATCCTACAGTGAGCTCCTCCTTTACTTTCATAATATATCTGCTTTCCCTAGGATTGCACTTTTTATAGCCTTCTTTATTCTTCGAGTTTTAGAAATTCTCATATGAATCTTGATGTACAGTTGATTCATACTACACAATATTCATATTTCTACCATGTATTTCAGAAATTGTGGCACTTTGTTCTGCAGTTTTATTGTGCTAAGCACTTTCTTCTGCTATTATGTTTTATAGCTAATAGTGTAAAAATATTGTTTGGGACTATTACCTATTGGTGATAAGCGATCCCAGGGTTGTGAAGCAAAATTTTCATTGGAAATTCTGAAAGTGGAAAGGGTAACAAGATGGGAAGAATTGCTCAATAAATAAAATACAAAACATATGGGGTAGAACCTCTTTCACTCTGTGATAAGTGCCATTCATTAATGATGAATGTAGAAATGTTCACCCCTACAGACTGGTGTCATGTATGTAAGTATTCACTATAAAGCTTCTTACATCTTCCTTTCATCTCTTAGGTGCTGACCTAAGTCCTGTTGTGAAAGGAGAAGCAATATCCCTGATAACACAGTAAAGCTACTAACATACGTGATACGTTGTAAGAGTATTATGTATGATAATTGAATATGTATTGCTACTAATACCAACATAAGCAACAACTGTAAAATTGTAAGTTGCCTAAATTGGGAGAAATGACTGCTAGGTACCTGCAAACACATATCCATTTTCCTGTAATGTTTCCATGTTCAAAGGTATTTCTCACCCACCCAGACAAAAGAAAATGCTTTGTTTCCACAAGTGCTTACGTGATAAAAGAAATGTGTATGCTCCTTCCTATTACTAGGTGAGAAGTATTAGACTTCATATGTTTTGAGTTTACTAAGGCTTTAGCGAGCACCTGGCATAACACCTCCTGAGCAACTAGAGAATTATAGTCTAGGTTATTCTAGAATATGCTAAGTGGAAAACTGACTACACAGCTATTCAGGCAAGTGAACAGCTGTGATTTGCAGTAGTGGAGATGATTACTTAAGAAATGTGGCATACTCCAGAAGAATGGGCAGAGCCTGTCTGTTCTACTCAGTCTTGATTGTTGGAGTGCTTTGTAGTAGAGTACAGGAAAGATGTAGTACCCATTTTGGAGCAGAAGGGGTGATAAGAGTTTGGCAAATCAGGGAAGAGTCTTCAAGAATATAAATGGCTGTTGCAAAGACTGGGGTTATTTTTTTTCTCCTTGTCCATGACTGATACAGCAAAACACAGTACTTTTAAACTACAGCCTTAGAATTTAGTTTGGAATTCTTTTAAAGGGCAAGGATGTACACTTTGAGTGCTCAGCATTTCTCGGAACAGTCTTGGTAGAAATCTGTCAAGACTAGGACAGGTAAAGCTGATCCTGCTTTGGAGCAGGGGATGCAATAAATGACATCTGACCTCCTTTGATCCTGTACAGACGCATTCAGAAGTGTTTCTCCCACTGCTGTTGTCACATTTCCCACCAGTAACCAAGTAGACATTCTGCCTCTCATCAGGCAAAGCCTCATAAACCCAAGGTTTAATACATTGGAGAGCTAGGACAACTTCTAAGACTTGGGGTCTAAATAAAGTTATTTTCTTAATTGCCCAGGTTGAATTAAGTTCTAAATCCATATTTCAGAATCTGACTGAAGACAAGTTTCACAACTGCTGAGTGTTTATCAGTACATTAATTCATATAAACGATAGATAAAGTTTTTATTCTAAAACACATCAAAGACATTTCCGGGTGGGCTGGCAGAGGTGTAGTGAGATAATTTTTTTTTTCAATTTTTTAAATATTAACTCAATCATAGCAGTAGGTGAAAGGCACAACAACAAAATCATGGCCCCAGTACATTCTTGCGGTTTTTTTCTTTGTTCTTGTTACCTGAAGTTATATAGTAATGTCTTCAAGAACAGAAGGAACTACATAAGCCATCTTTAGGTCAGTCTCATCTCCCAAAAATGGAAGGACAGTCAGTTTAAGCTGAATCCACAGACTTCCAAGTTATTTCCTCGGTCTCAAATGTATTGCCTTCTGAATTTTGCATACTGTGGGGCTTCTGCCCGCTGGTCCAGGGCAGTTTAGCTGTGGGTTAATGGTGCAATTCTAGTGTATGTGTGCTGTACAGTCTGCAGATTTTGGACGTAATGATTAGAATCAAGATTTGCTCTGGCTATCTTGATTGCTTGTAAATGGAAGGATAACATAATATGTGCTTTTCACTCTGGTTGAAAGAACTATGGACAAATTTCTGGCATGTATTTGAAAGCAAACGATTGTGGGAGAAACATAGCTTTCCTTTTATAAATGCAGGTTTTAAAAAGGATCAGCCTTCAGAAAACTTCAGCTAGAAAGTGACTTCCTAGCAGAACCAAACAAATGCAAATTAAAGCCTCAAAAAGAAAACCGGCCCTTAACTTTTTATTATTGAGATTTTTTGTTTAATGTAAGTTGCATTTAGCTTTCCTCATAAATCTTGGGAGCATAACGCATAATTTCTCATATATGGGATGGATAAAATTGTGATTTTAAGACTGACTACTAGGTGGATTCAGAGGTAAGAACTGAGGTGGGAGGAGAGGAGCAGATACACCTTACATGGCTGTTCTGATTGTTCAATCAAAGGTCTGATATACGGTGATTTTGGGCCTGCCAGCAGGAGTTTTTGGAAGGACCTCTTGGTCTCATGTTTTCAGCTAATCAGGTAAGATTTGGGGTGAAGGACAAATCTATTCTACAAGCTGAAAGGAGAGAATTGGATGACAGGTAGACCACTGGCCATGTTCTGAGTCTAGAGTGATCCTAAGTATCCTGGTTATGAAAAAAGGCTTGAATAAAATTTGCCTAAGGAGCCCCTCTTTGTATAAAGGGCCAAAGTGACAGGAAAAGTAAGTAAGGAAATGATAGAGAAAAACCTGCTTAGAGTGGGGGGCTGTGGAGCATTTGTGCAGCATTTTGTGGCAGAGAGAGAGCTGCTCCAGAGCACAGGGTACAGAGGAGGGACAGCCTCCATGTACCTTGCAGCAGCCCTGGCACATGACTCCACTCAGCAGAAGGCACATCAGAAACACCCATCCATCAAGGTAAGAAAAACCCAAGAAACAACAAATCTGTAGAGATATATCCAGGAGCTGCAGGACACCAGTGTGGGTATGTGCCTGTTCCTAGAGGAGGTCCACAAGAAAGCAGGATATCAGAAATCTGTAGTTGATCTGTCTTGTTCCATTAATTTATCAAGATTAATGTGGGTTTTTTTCTTCCTGGACTTAAGCAACTAATCTAAACTAGTCTATTTGTCCTATTTTTTTTTTTTTTAATATAAATTTATTTATTTATTTATTTATTTATTTTTAGAGAGAGGAGAGAAAGATAAGCAACTTCTCTGCTTCAGGTATCTACCTTGAAAGTGGGAGTACTTGTCTCTGTCCAGTCACTCTGCATGGATGCCTTGTCCTAAGTCATTGGATGAGTCCTGAAATTACAGAAAAGTAACAAGGACTCTTGCAAGGTAAAGCAAGATTTGGGTATCTGGTTAGGGCTGGATTAAAACTATTGCAGACTGGGATATAGAAAGAAAAGAGAGAGACAGAGGGAAGTGAAGACCCTTAATGTAAGTCACAGATAAGTGTTCCTTTAATAAAGGAGAAGCCTTATGCTCTGTAGTACATGCCAAAAAGTGAACAATTGACCGTACTGTAAATGGCCTCCCTTACTGTAGCAGCAATGGTTTTCAGTGCAGTAGGAAGTACTGGAGAAGCTAATCACTACAGCAGGCAAGAAAGGAAGAATGAGATTTTGCTGGGAATTTGTTCTGAGACAGAGTGTTGCGGGATTAAGGAACCAACCCATCGTCTTGAAGGGATCAAACTGACCTTGTGTTCTGCTTAGCATTTGAGATAATCTTTGTGCATTTAAATTCTTGTGATGTACTTCTCTGTGCATATCCTCCAACATCAATCAGTAAACAGGTTTTTGTATTTCTGCAAGTCAACTCAACATTGTGGAGAATGAGGAGTATGATGAAAATCTAATGCAGTACGTCTTTCCTCTATTGTGAGTCATAACAATAGTACTTAAGTTATTAAACTGCAAAATTAAGCAGACACAGCAGTTACACATCTTGTAGAAATCTTGAAAATAACATTAAGAGGTTATGAAATACTGTAAGTATGATCAAATTAACAATAACCTGATGCAATTTTTCAAGAGTTGTTCAGATCTAACATGAAAGCATCCTGTATCCAGCTTCAGTGATTCATATGGTCCTGAGCCATACCTTCACATGTTGATGGTGACAACAAGGAATGACTATGAGGAGTTTTTTGAGGTCCTGATTAAGGAAATCTTAGGTGCTTTTAAGGATGTGTTGAGCTGTATTCTTTTCCAGGAGAGTATATGAATGGGATTTAATCCTATGCTCAAGCACTTTTTCTGAAAGTTGTCACTTTCTGGAATCAACTTCCATTTCCATTTGTGGTCTAGTGACAGCCTCCACCTGGATTTGAAATGAGGTCATTGGACCTGAAAGGTAGGGGTAGAGGTATCTAAGTAGCTTTTATAGAGACTTACTTTGTTGCCTATAGCTACTTTCATTTTAAATAAGGAAGTGTGGCATGTTTGTATTCACAAATCCCATTGTGCAATATTCTGTCTCAATCAAGGCTGTGTCTCCATATTAATTCTGAGGGCAGCTGCAATTTCCTCCATTTCATGCAAATTAGCTTCAGCCTTAAAGCTCCTGGCAGGTTGCCAACATAGCTGTCTTTGGCAAAATTTGGATTAATCTGGGCAAAGGTATTAGCCCTTTTGCTTCAAAGGCCTTTATTTAGGCAACTATTTCAGTATTGTAAAGACAAATACTTCAGAAAATTTCTATGTTTTAGGCAGGTGCATTCTTCAACTACGAGAATTCTCCTGAAGATAAATGAATAAGCAAAAAATAATTAAAATAATGGTACACATTCTCGGTGCTTACCTTGAACACTATTATAAATGCCACTGCGCTAGCGCCTTTAAACTACATGTCAGAAATTTTCCTTGGCTGCCTCTGTGCATTCTTTTGATATCATTCAACTGCATAATGGTTTGTTAAAGATATTAGTTTTGAAATACAAGAATTTTTTTGCACAGACCAGCTGAAAAATATATACCACAGATTTTCAATGCAAGTTTTAAAGATATCTTAATCCCATCTCTCTAATTTGTGGAAAACAGTTTAACTTTTTAGATTACACAATGATTTTTTGATTTTGTGGTTCACACAATTATTCCGAGAATATTTTTAACTTCAATATTATTATAAATATTCTAGGTTTTTTGTTTTATTCTGGGTACATGTTATTCTTTTTAAATGCCAGATTAATTTTTTTCTGTAAAGCTGAGAAAAGCACTCAATTCTTGCTTCTTCTATTCTTTTCACAAGGATCATATTCATAGATTTCCCAGGCACCCATCACTTAAATTCTAGTTGTACTTGAAGAGTGACAATAGAATAGCATAAAAAGTCCATGTTTATTGTGTCACATTGATTTTAAATTGTTAGTAAATGAGATTTATCTTTTCCAGTTGTTGCAGCCATATAG
>WEIS01085413.1:0-28867 GCA_013389965.1 Todus mexicanus
ATGCTTCTATAGAGGGGAGAAGGAAAAAAGTCCATTGAGAAACAAGGAATTAGGTCATGATAGTCTTCCCCCCTCAAGGTCTTTTGGAAGATAAAGAATTTAGACACTTCTAAGCTTTGAGTCATTCTTCAAAACATCCTGCTTATCTTTTAAGTAGTAATTGATCCCTAGGTTTCTTTTATACATATTTTTATAACATTGAGGGTGTTTTTTCACTGTAGCAGGCAGAAGCATCTGTTTTCTTCCAGCCTACTTGGAAGTGCTGTTTTGCAGCCCATGGATATGCTATTTTGAATGGTCTTGTATATGCATCTATGCATCTTCTCCTGCATGTGTTGAAACAAATCAGTGTTCAAACTAACCTCTGCTATGTTCATCACAGACAACTGTGCCTAGGAACAGATGGTTGTTTCTGAACTATCCTTTACTAATATCTCAGTTGTGCACTTAGGACTCTGATGTACAGCCCTATAAGACAATCAACAGAATAACAAAAGCACAAATCACTTAATCTGTGCTCACTAATACCTGTATTTTAACTTACAAGTTAACTTCATTGAAACCATAGATATGGTTTAACTTGTTTAAAAAACTCAAACCAACCAAACAAAAAATCCTATTAAAAAAACATGACAAAACAAACAACCCCCCGAAAACCCTAATTCTGCCTATTTGTAGACCAGACATAGGTAAACATACTTATCTTCCCCGACCTTTAGTTCTTCTGACTTGCATTGATATGTATGAAAGTAAGGAAGTCATATTTCTGAGTACAAGTAATTTTGGATGGGTTTAGTAGGTGATCTGGGGATGTGCTTCTCATCTAGAAAGGCGCTTTAGCTTTCCTCCTAAAGCTGCTGCGGAAAGAGAGAGGATACTGGCCTGGAAGCATCGTTGTTGCTCTCATGCAGTATTGCATTTTGTATGTGTAATAGTTAAGAATATATATCTACTGTCTTGATCCTAAATGTTCCGAATCTCTTGAATATGCTAGACTCACAGTACTGTAGGGATTATTTTATATCTAGCTTCCATTTATATTTATGCAAACAAATGCTTGGTGTGTTATCTTTAATTAGGTTTCTGTTAAGAATATGTTCAGTTACTAATGAATGTCAAAATGCACAGGAGTGAAAAGGCTTGACCTCCAGAGATGGAAATGTTATTAATGCTTAAACAATTCTATTCAAATCCCAGTTAACGCATCAGTTGTTATGAATGTCAGTGTATTTGTTTGTGCAGCGCACTCTGTGATACTGGGCTGGGATTTTCCCACAGGTATAAATGAGTTAATTGACTTAGAAATGTAATGTTTTGTGCCTATAAGGGTAAAAGGTCCATAGGCTGTGAATTTGCAATTACTCACCCACGTGCTCAGCTTTAACTTTCTGCACAGTTGTGTTGTCTTCAGCAGACCCTTTTCTGTGAAAGGAGTCCTGCATGTGCTGGCATTTGTGAGATGAAGACATCTAACGTCACGGTTTAGACCGTAAGCTTCTGTTATATGGAAAACTGTCCCTTTGCCAAGAGGTGCCCCTGCAGTAGGCTGGTTTCTGTCACACAGCAGTCCCTCACAAATACAATTGTTGATTTTAAAGAGGAAATATTTGGGCTTATAAACACAGATTTACAATGTTGTGTTATGTCTCAGATTTGACCTGCCTTGTTTTGTCCTATTTTCTCCTTTGTAATGTCTTTGCACAGTCCATATAATTTTGTGTGTGTTCTGCTTTGTTCTTCAAAGCATAGATTAAACCATACTTTTCTCTAAACAGATAAATTCCAGCAGTATTGAGTCCTAAAGCAACCCTCCAATTTCACAGACCAGAGAGACAGAGAATGAAATAAGTATGATTGAGTAGCAATTTTAGTCTTGGGTTGGGTTTTTGCAAGGTCAGAGCACTAACAACAAAAATAATAATAATGGAAAATGTTAGCATGTATTAGTTAACATTACAGAATAACACTTTCACAAAAGTAGTCCCTAAGCTTATGACTGATTTTAGCAATTAAAATCAGTTGGAAATCCTAGGCTGTTAGCTGGCGAGCTTTCTGAACAGCAGAACTGAAGAAATCTGTTTTCTGATTGACTGCTTCTCTGAACGAGAGCAAAGCTGCCACGTGCATTCATTCAGGCCCTTCCTGACACAAGTGGATCCAGGCAGGAGGGTGATCGTCTGAATTCCTTACCCTGGCAAAGCTCCAGGCTGTTTCTGTCTCCATGAGCACCAGGAGCTTTGTTGATTCATGGAAATGAATTCAAGTTTGAGGATGGAGAAACTTCTGCTGAACACGGCGTGAGCTTTGACTGGGGACTTTCTGGCAAGTGGCTGAGGTTGTACCAAGGTCCTTTCCTCTACACAGCTGCTTGTTTTCCCAAACATCTGTTGATGAGCCAACACCTTTAGATCTGTTCTTCTCAGCCAAGTTTTACTGAAAGGGATTGATGATTCCAAAACTTATGAGGGACTAGTCAGGTAAAAAGCAACACAGCTGCACATGCCTCATTGCAGTCAGAAATCAGGATAAAACTGTTTTCTGGTTCAAGCAATGTAAGTCATAGATGCAATTTTATACTTGCCTGTGCATAGGTCAGGATTCTCTGGGGAAGAATGAAAGTAATCAACACAGCTGCTTCACAGCAAATCCCAAGCATTCCAATATCTCGCCACTGTTGGGCCTCTCATCTTCTCAACTGATCAGTGCCAGAAAAACACCAGACTCTGCCATCTTTATCCCATTTCATAGACAGCAAAATTGTTAAGGAATTATCCAGGTGAAGTAGTTTTGATTCCCTCTTTCTGCAGGAGTATGAATGTGGCTTGTGGTTCTCCGAAAGCTGAGAGTCCATCTGTAAACACAGTTATAAACACAGGAAAATCAGGCTTCCATGCTCACTCAGCTTGTGCGTGGTGAGTTTACGTTGTGGTGGCTGTGTTTCAGAGGTTTTGAAAAGCAGCTTGAAGATTTGCTTCTCTGTGTGAATCTTGAGACCTTTGTGTCCAGTGGGAATGATTCAAATGAGAAAAGGATCACAGACTGACACAAGGGAGTTTCAGGGGATGCAGGGCATCACAGGAGATTACCATTGCAGAGGGATATTCCTCTTATTAACTAAACCTGATGCTATTGACTTTTCATTAGATTGTTCAACTAACAGAGCTATGGTTTTAAGCCCTTTTTGTCTGAATGGGAACAGGCCACCCAGTGGTCCTGTGGATGTTCACAGCCTCAGCTGCCACATTGAGGGGCAATAGGACCAGGTACTGGCATTCAGTGCCCAGACATGGAGATAAGAAACTTAAAGGAATAGCAAGAGGTGATACCTTAACATCTCGAGAAATTTAAGCCCAAATGATTTGCTGGGAGTTGCCAGACAAAAGTCTCTGATGGATGACAATTCTTTTCTCTCTGTCCCCTCTTTTCTTGTCCTCTGTCTCTTCTCACCCTTTGCAGCAGGAACACAAGCTTCAGAGATGAAGTGCAATCAGCTTCTAGCAAATAAAACCAAACATTATTTAGCAGAGGTGCCAGAGATGAGATAACACTTGGATTTGGTATGAGCAGTATGTCCTCCTCTGCAGGAGTCACACCAAATATTTTGACTTGCTACTATGATTTCCTGTCGGCTAGTATCCACTGATTTGATACAAATGGTAGCAACAGGCTCCATCAGGAGTTACTCTGAAGGCTTGTTGATTCAATTAGTCCCTCGATGAAAGTTGAGTGACCTATTATTTCTAAGGGCAAGCTGGATCCAGCATGCATTTGTATCAACATGTCAAAGATGACACAGCCATTGCCTCACCCAGCCCAGCAAAGTGGGGTTTTGCTAATGCTTTATTTGGTCTCCACATTTGGCTGGGAAACAAGCAATGCTCTTGTGATGTGTTACCTTTATAAACAGTAAACTAAACACATTCTCTCTGAGGGGGTGGTACTGCTGTGTTCTTCTCACTTGATTTCTGTGTACTTCTGTTCTGCATTGGTTAAAGTGGGAGAAGTCGTTGTGAGGATAAGGACCTTGGGCTTCCTGAGATGCTGCAATGACTGGGACTGCCTGCCTACCAAATGCATCTGAGAGCTCCTTACGATTCCTGACACATTTTGAAAGCAATGAAGGGGGCCAATGGGTGACATCACTGATGGAGTCCTGGTGGTCCCAGTCAGTCAGCATGCAGCAGCTGGTGCCCAGCTTCATGTGAAGTCTCTGCAGGTTCTGCAACACTGCTCTCCCTGGAGAACCTGCAGACAGAAACACATCTTTCCAATTACGGGGTTGAAATTTTTGTCCCATTAATTTTTAAGGAACGTTTTTGACATTGTCAAAGTTGAAGCAACTGGAGCTTTCTCTGGTCCAGGAATGAAGTTGACTAAGCTCTGTTTTGCCCAGTCTTATTTAAAGACCATGACTACTACTTCTGAAATGTTGCTTGCGAATGTTATATTATTACATTATCTGCTTTTCCATCTGTTAAATGTCATGATTCCAGCAGCAAAAATACCACTGTCTGATAGTAGCAACTGTCGAAGATCTTATTCAGACTTCTTCAAAAAGTATTAAAACCTGATACCACTAAGGACAAGCCAAGCTTTGAAATAATAAAACTTTCTTTAGATGTGATTTTAGGAATGTTACTATTTACAGCACCTCTGGATTTTTACTCCTGCATAGGTGCGAAGTCGTATACATCTATAATTTTAAGTACAATTATTTGTTCATTCCTGGTTTAAACAATGTTACATTATTGTTTACAACCCATGTGTGAATACATAACCCTCCACGTAAATCTGGTCTCAGAATTCAACATGATTATTTCCCAACTCTGGGAGATAGGCTGCTAAATACAGGATTAAAAAAGTATTGCTTGGGCCAAACCCATCTCCCATCTTCTGTGTAACCCCAATGACTTCCTGACAAATCAGAAGTCAAATTACAGGCATAGCTCACAGAGTAAGAGATGCTCTGAACCCAGTCCTGTATACCACTTGTAAGTGAAAATTACAATTCCATATTGAATACTGCACTTAAATAGGAGTGATAGTTTGGAAAACAAGGTAAATTAAGCATTGTTTATATTAATTGAGTAGTTCTGAAGACTTCTTGTAGAGTCCCATTAATAAGCATCATCTAACAGACTACGTTTCCCTGGGGAGCCTCTCACCCTTGGCCCAGCATAAGGAAGCAGCCAAAGAGTTTTTGTAATGCTGTGGTGCCACAGTGCTGCACACAGACAAGCTGTGCGTCTGCCAGGAGCTTGGGCACCCCATTCCTGCTCCTGGCTGCCCTTACACCTCTGTCCCCACAGGCTCAGCACCTGCTGATCATTCAACTCACCTGGAAAATCACTGAAAAGTGAAGTTCTCCCAGCATAGCTCAGCAGGGATGGGGGTGATGTGGTGATGGCCACCAGCTGCTCTTGGGTTTGGGTCTGCCCCATGTGGAGGCACAAGAATGAGGAGTGTCCTACAGCAGCTCCCAGTCCTGTGAGAGCTGCAAGACACAGTGGCAGTACTGGCAGCTCTCCTGGCATTGCGTGAGTATTTCCCTGCTCAAGGCAGGGGATGTCTAAATAATTGTTTGGAGAAATGCATGGTTTAGGGCTAAAAACAGAGGTGGGAGGGGGTTGGGCTGGGGCTCAGTCTCTTCCTAGTGGTTAACAATTGCAATCTGCTGTCAAGTAAGGCATATTTTCGGTGTGGTTTGATGGGGGGGGGTTGTTGGTTTGTTGTTGTTTGGGTTCTTTTTGTGTGTGGCGGGGGTTTTTTTGGTGGGTTTTTTTGTTTGTTTGTTTGGTTGGTTTGCGTTTTATTTTGTGTGTGTTTCTTTTTTGTTTTTCTGTGACAGTGCTAGCATCCTTGGTGCTGCTATGGGGGTGGCTGACAGGACTTGCTCCAGAGGTTGGCATGGTATGTTCCCTGCACGGTACACAGTGCTCCTGGGGCCCCTCCTCCTCTGGGGCCCTTGGGGATGGCCCAGAGCCTCAGTGGCATCATTGTTTGGAGCCCACTGGCTGCTTGCCACTCTGAGGGCTCTCTCAGCACCCTGGGGGCTTCTGCATGCTGTGCTGATCCTGCCCAGCCCCTCGAAGCCCCTCACCAGTGACTGGGCAGGGGAGTGACTTGGTGGTTTGTAGGGAGGGCAGGCAGAGGAGTGGGAAGATGGAGCTGTTGATAAGGCTCCAAGAACCAAACCGGTCTGAAACCGTGTGATTTGGCACAGTGCAAAGAGTTGTAGCTAACAACACAAAAGATGAATAATTGCATGGTGTGGCATTCATTCTCCCAATTTAAAAATGATTAAGCTCTCTGTAAGGGCAGGCAGCTGCAGGTTTGGGCTGCTTTTGTCCCCCTGGTAATTGTTACTGTGACACTGACGTCCAGCGGGATGGTGTGGCCCAGCCAGCAAGCAGGCATCTCTCCTCCTCCACCAGCACCCTTCACCCCAGAGTGGGGTCACCTCGGGGCCTCGCCATGCCCTGTTCTGCTGTGGCTTTCAGAGGGATTGGTGCGCAACATGAATGCCAATGGTTGTTCTCCTGCTGCTCATTTTTCCACCTGAACTAGTAGAGGGGTTGTAAAGCTGTAACAAGGGGGTAAATCACAGCTACCCTATGTGCCTGCCTCAAGGAGATGGCAATGAAAAGGGCAGGAAGGGCAAACATTGGCTCCAAACAGGCATGTCCAGCCTGGCTCTCTGCTGTGCTGCTGCCTTGAGTTGCATCCCAGGCTGTGGGGCCAGAGCTTTAGAGGGGCTTATGGGCTAATGGACCTGCCTAAATCAACTTTAGTTCTCTATTTGAAAATAGCAGGTGTATTTAACTAAAATGAAATAGCTAATGGCTGGGAGTAGGGATTTTTTAGTAATGTTAGTGAAGGGGAAATTAAAAATAAAAGGGCTGGTTTCCAGTTAGAAAACTGCAACCTATGTAAAACTGTATCTTATCAGGATTGTCTTATCTAATTTTACATTCTTTTTCAGTGCTCGCGAGGTACTACATGTGCCTGCAAGTGAACATGTCCTTGACAAAGAAACAGCAGCTGCTGCGAGTTATTGCAGAGGGCTCAGATGGAGAAGGAAATCCTGAGGATACTGCTAGTAAGTGTGGAGATGTTGACTTTGGGACTGCTGCTGCATGTTTTGAGCTAAGTGTGTGTGAGTTTTGCTGTCAATATGTAGGGACAATGCTTTGGTGTGGTTAATGTGGCACCTCAAACGCGAATCACATAAGCAGGAGGCTGAAGCTAAATCAGCAGGGAATTAAACCACCAGTGTTTGCTAAATGCTCCTTTCCTCTGACTGCTGAAGGTCTTAATCCCTTCCCCTTTGGAGTCTAAATGTTTACTGGCTCTTCTCAAAGTTGCAGCATTGATAGCACAGGAAAATGAATTACTGTCTTTTATCTTCCAATTTTTTCCCATTTCACTGAGCAACTCTTTGCGACACCTCTCTGTGCTGTGCAGCTGCTTTTAATGTGCCTTTGCTGCAAAGCTTGCAGAGGTCTCTCCCCAGCTAATCCTTTACAGCAACAAGTGATGTTGCACAGACCTTCAGCACTAGCAATCTTGGGGAAGAAGTGAAGCCTCTGTTGGCGGATAAGGCGTAACATTGCTAAGAATGGGGGAGAAAATGCTGCCTGATGGAGCAGCAGTTGCAAGTCAAGGCTGAAAGGATTGTCTTATAGCAGACCTGGAAAAAGCTAGCATTTATCTGTCGCTTCCTTTGTCCGTATGTGGGAGAAGTGAGGGATGCATCAACCAACAGCATCAGACCAAGTTTACCCAGTACATAGCACCATCAAAGGCTGCACAAACTACCCAGGACTCCTGTGAAGAGCAATTCCAGACTGATGGTTAATGGGGAAGTCTAAGAAGTGCATGGAGGGATGGTCCAGAGACAAAGAACAGCTTCAAAATGGCAATAAAGAGAGGCAAAGCCACGAAGTGTTTATTGAAAGCAAGACACAGCACTCACTTCTGCTCTGCACACAGAGGCTCATAGAGCTGCTCCTTCAGGGTCACCCCACAGCACGTATCTGCACAGGAGGGAACAACAGCTGTACACAGGCTATCAACATGAATTTGACATCACGTAAAACTCACAAGAAAGCTTATTGAAGGTGCTCTGTAATGCACACAAGCATTGAACTAGCTAGGTGTCTCTCTTGAGGATGTCTCCTATTGTATGAGATTATGGCCACAGCTTCCAAGAACTGCTGCTGTTGCAGACCTCTTCAGCTTTCTCTGGAGAAAGCTGAATGCACTTGCCTACCAGTTTACAAGGAAAATAAGGTCAAAAAGCCCACAGAAAGAATCCTGAGAAATTCGTGGCCTCTCCAGTGTTTATAGTGAGTAGTATCTGACTAGGCTGTTAGCACCCTATCTGCACTGCTTGGGAAATCCCTGTTCCTCAAGGCTGTGGGTGCCTGCTAATCCCAAATCCTTGCACAGATGATGATAATGAAAATATGGGGAAAGTCTTGCATTTGGAGGAAGAATTAAGTGCAAAAATAAAAGGAACTATTCCAAAAACAACTCAGTGAAAAATACTGGGCCACAAACTCGATACAAAAAATTAGTGTTGAGCTGTTGCAAGTAGAGAAAAGAAATGCAAGTCTCGCTCCGAAATATGTTAATGGGATATTTGCACCAGCAGCATGGAGGGGCAGGCTTCTTGTTTTGCTTGAAAGTGGGAGGCCATATCCAGGACACTGTGTTGAAATTTCTCGACAAATTAGGAGGTGTCCAGAGGGCAGCAACACATCTGGCAGCTGTAGAAAATACGCCCAAAGAAGAAATTGAGCTGGGCACTAGACCTGTGTCATTAGTGAGGATAAACACCTTTATTCAATGTTTTAAAAAGTGAGATGAGTGTGTATGTGGGAGCCTCCAGATGTGGTTAGGTATATTGATTCAGACAGAATAATCACATTTTTCCCAGTGTCATGTTCTGGGGCTTTCCTTTGTCTTGCACCCTTCTTGTTTTGCAGGATGAGGTGGGAGGAAGGCAGGCTGTCAGCCACAGCACAAGCTCTCACAACCACTATTCCCAAACTCCACTTTTGGTTCTGCTACCAGTCCTAAGCAGTGTTATCTACAGGTAACATGGTTACAATTCCTGTTCTTGGAGGGGTTAACAGCTAAGCTCTCTCCTGAAGTAGGCTGAGGTCTCTGTGTGAGTGGGGCTAAAGAGGCTGAGGTCTTTCTGTGAGTGGGGGCAAGTAATGTTACGTTGCTGTTAAAAAGGAATGAGGGATAAACTATCCTGGCTCATATATAAACATTTGCAGTTACAAAGATGGAGCAAGAATAATTGGAGAAAAATGTGAAAGACTCATGATTTTCTGTGAGTTTTAAAAGTTTGCTTTCCTGGGATGAAATACTTTTAAAATAATTCTATGTCAACAACAGCACAACAAACTCCACAGCAATGAATCTCAATGGCTGCTGGTTTTTTAGCCAAAGCAGAAGTCTGCAGAAGCTGGGTCCTGATTCTTTCTTTGCCCAAATTAAAATATGAAATAAAATAAAAAATGGTAACCAGACAGTTACAGAAGGGAGATAGAGAAATAACCTGTTTTATTATTAAAAGATAGCTCTGAGCATCCAATGAGTGCTACGCCATTCATCAATTAAAAATCACCTCAGGACCATAAAGCAAGCTGTGCACTATGCACTCCCATTTCAGGCAGAACAATTATAGAAAACAGCTTAAACCAGATACTAAAAATGGCAGACATCCAGTAAATAATCTTCAGGTTTGGGGACATTGGGAAATAAGAACTTGGCCTGTTTATTTGCAGTTTTTTGGCATGAAGAAACAACATAGTTCACAAGCTTCTCTTCTTTGAGGCTGAGAGTGCTCCTAGTGGAAGGCTGTACTGGGAAATCTTCAGAGATTCATGACACTAGCAGCAAATCCTGTAGAAAAAACACAAGCAGAGTTGTTAAGAGTCATTCCCTCAGAGCCAGGAGTGGAAGTGGTGAACCCGAGTGCTCCACTCTATCACAAGCACTTCATAGATGGGGTGAGATGGGGTGGAATGGATTTGCAACTGCAAGGCACATCCTGGAAGGAAAGGTCACCAGTGCAGGAAACAATTCCTGAACCTTGGGAAAGAATGGGTACTGTGGTTCTGGTGGTGCAGAGCTGTATCCTTGCTGCTCTCCACAGCCCCAGGTGAGGCGGGTCTGGGTTTGCCCACCAAGCGGAATGTAAACCCTCTTGGAGATTAAAATGGACAGAGAGTGAATAGGACCTACAAACCACTACTGCCTCCAAGGCAGAGCTGTTCCTGGCAGTGTGTTCCAAAGCACTTTGTTCAGTTTAATTTTAAATAACTCTTACTGTAGCTTCTCCTGCTTCCTCCAGGAAGCTTGCTTCTTTAGGTCCATTTGTGCAATTAGGGATTTGACATAGCAGGTCACTTGAAAAATATCAGTCCAAAGGGCATTTCACTGGCAGCCCATGTGGCTTCTCTCCTACTGGGATAATCTGTGTGTGCAAAATATGAATGCCTGAGTGTGATGTTTTCTGGAGAAACTTCCTTCTGCCACGAGAAAACATGAGTGTTCATGTGGTGCTGGAGTCTGACGGCAAAGCAGAGTTTGTGAGGCTCTGTGTTAAAGCTGAGCTGTGTGGCAGAGCATCTTTGGGCTGAAATATTGTCATGTCTCTCTGCCCCCTCAGGCTCAGCCCTCACATCTGGGGGAGATGGTGCATGTCAGACAAGCAGGCATGGTCCCTCATCTGAAGGCAGAACATAAATAACTGGGGGAACAGAGGCACTGCCAATCACATAAAGGCAGTCAGCATGGCCCCACACCCCCAAAAAGTGCTTGCAGGTCAGTGGCATCACACACAGCTGTCTGATGGAGGTAGTGGGTGCCTATCATGAGCGAATCCTACCATGACCACTTAAGAGAGCAGGATGTGTGCAAGTTTCAGCTTCCCTTGTCTATTAGTTTTCTTCTCTCTCACCTGGAGGGGAGCTGGTCAGAGTGTGGGGCAGCTCTGACATAAGTTGGATCAAGCTGCAAGCCATAATTGAGTTATTTCTTGCTGTGTGGGTTTGGAAGAAGCAAGCTCTCCACATTGCCCTGCTAACAACCTTCTGCTGAATCAGAGGACAGTCAATGTAATGAGAGGAAAATCACTTTTCAGGGAAAGATTGATAGCATATGCTAGAGCTGTTATGGGAATGTTGTTTGATAATGTGGGAGATGATCATGAACCACTTTTAGATTTCAGCATGGAGTAATCTAAGACAGCATCTCTCGATGTCAGTGGGAAGTGAGCCTATTTATGCTAGACAGAATTTGGGCATGGCAAACAAGAACATCCATATGCTTCACAGTATTATGACACTCTTCCCCACATCTTTTGTAGCTAGTTCCTTCTAATTCAATATGCTCAAAATAGGGGGAGGCTGTGCTGTGTTTCTGGCACTTGTGCAAGCAGAAACTCCTGTTAGGAGTATAAAGCTGCCTAACCCATTGAACGCTTGTTGCATGCTCGACACCATCAATCACTGCCATGCTGAGGCAGCTGGGAACGGTGCGAGTCTGCCAGAAATGTTTTGGCAAAGAGCAGTGCCATCAGGGCTCACGGCCACAGTTCAGAGCTGGGGTTTCCTGCAGTGGTGGAACTGCAGCCCCTGAGCGATCACCTTGCCCACACCATGGATGAATGTCTTTGTGGGAGGTGTGGCTGAAGGACATGTACAGCTCCACCCTGGCCACCATGTTTTACATCCTGGCATGTTAACCTAGACCTTGAAGGATTTCCACTTGGATTAACAGGCATGACTGTGAGCTACAGCAGCTGTTTGGCTGTCAGGGAAGGGACAGGACGTACCGCTGCAGCAGCCACGTCTCCAAGGGCCATTGCTACATCCAGCTGCTGTTCAGCTCATAACCAGCGTGAGCAGTGTGTGTACTTTCAGAGGGCCGTACTTACTCTTCAATTAGTTGAGCACCTTTGAATATTCCAGAGGTTTCAGTATTTTTCTCATACAAACTATCAAATTGAACAAATTCTTCCTTAGACCATCTGACCCATCATATCCTCGGTCTAGTTGAACTACTATTGGTCACCACATCCTGGTGTATAAATCTGGCCAAACTGCACCTTGCACTGTATATGCACAGTGTTACATTGGCTTCACTCCCTGTCAAAGGTCAGGAGCAAGTCAGAGCTGAGAAAAAAGGGAGAAAGCACTTAATTTAAAAAGAAAAAAACCCCCCCCACAAAAAAACTAATTAAAAAATCCAGGCAAAGTTTCTGACTGCAAAGGCTTGTGCTATAATTAAAGTACAGATACTGGAATTTCCTAGACAACAAACATTCCTTAAAAAGACTTCTTTCATGCAATCTTTAAAAATAGAAATAGTACAGCAAGAGCACCCCACAACCTCTTAATAGGATATGTATTTCTCTGTTCCATTTAGTTAAAAGCACTGCAGTGGAGCCTAGTTCCTAAAAATGTGTGGATTGCCATCAGCCATGCTCAGCACAGGAACCAAACGTCACAGACTTCTGACAACCTTGCGGATGGCTGCATCTCCCGTTGCCATGGAAATAGACCTGCGCTCACTGAAAGCTGGGTAATAGGCTCTAAAATCATTACACTTTATACTGAAAAAATGCTGAGGCAACATTAGGTAGTAGTAATAATAATGCCACAGCTTGTGGAATATGGATATTGTTTGGTTTATTTTATAGTAGTGATATGTTTGTAGCTGTATTTGGATTATCTGGTCAAATATAACCCTGTGCTGTGGATTAACGCAGCAGGCAGCTAAACGCCACACAGCCATTTGCACACTCCTCATCTTTGGTGGGTAAAACTCGTGGGCTGAGATAAAGATAGTTTAATGGGACAAAAAAAGAATGGGAAATAACAGAGCATATACAAACCAAACGATACATAATGCAATTGCTCACCGCCCACTGACTGATGCCTAGCTGGTCCCCAAGCAGTAGGCGGCCACTGGCCCCAGCCAACTGCCCCCAGTTTATTGTTCAGCATGATATCGTATGGTATAGAATATCCCTTCAGCCAGTTTGGGTCAGCTGTCCCTCAACAGGGCTGCGTTCCCTCCCAGCTTCTTGAGCATCCCCAGTGCCCTCACTTGCAGGACAGTACGAGAGGCTGAGAAGTTCTTAACTTAGTGTAAGCACTGCTCAGCAACAACTAAAACGTCAGTGTGTTATCATCAGCTCATCCTAAATCCAAAGCACAGCATGGTACCAGCTGCTAGGAAGAAAATTAACTCTATCCCAGCTGAAACCAGGACAGACTCCCCTTTGCATTGCACTTACTGACCACAGCATTGCAGCAGTTAGATACCAGCCAGACACAGCAACAGGGAGAACTTCACTAAGAAAATGGGTTTGAGGAGGAGGATGACTGTTTGCTTTAACTAACCAGGCATATGGACACAACTGACCGTTTTTTAATCATGGCTGTCCTGTTGCACAACCACTTTCCATTAGTCCAGAAGAGTTTGCTTGATCCATTGTGATTAAAATGCATGATAAAGTTCAATATAATTACATCCCACATTAATGTCCTTTTATTTTGCTGTGCTCAAAAATCTTCAGCTTTGCTCTCATTTCTTAGTTATAGTGAAAATGTTTGCCTCTGGTTTCATAGTAACATCTTACTAATCAAACAATACTGGCAAGGAAAATTATGTTATGCAGATAAACTTGACCGTGAGAATTTTAACTGTAAAAAAATTAAGGGTTTTAAGAAAAAACTGTGGTTGTAGTTGCAGGGTGAAATGCACGACTGCAAACAAAGAAAGGAGTTAGAAACCATCTTCTCGGCCTCTGTTTTTGTGGAAAACCTTCCATACTTACTGAGAGCCTTGTAAAAACAAAGAGTTCATATGCTAATCTTAACCTTGAGATATTTTAATTGGTTGCTCTTGAATTATTTACTTTTATCGAACCAGCAGAAGAGTAATATTTTATATCAGCTCTTGAGAAAGAGTATTGTACACCATTGTGGTTTGCTGTTTTGTTGCTGTTGGTTTTTTCGTTTGTTGTTTTGTTTTTTTGGTTTTTTTTTAAACTGCAACATATTGAGATATGATCTTAAAATGCTTTTAAAACTGAGCAGTGAGCGTATCAAAACTTTATAGCAAAATGAGATGTATGCTTTTAATTCCTGGAAAAATCTGGCCCTCTTAGAGGGTCTGCAAACATGTTACACTGAATAATACAGAAATTAACAGCGTGTAGGTAATCTCCATCTTGATTTGTATACCCATGGTGTGAGTATTTTTATTTACTGATCAGCTGTTTTGTGGGTAGATAAATGGGTTTTCAGGGCTATTTGCTTTCAACATGTCCTTTGTCAATCCTCTGCCAAGTTAAATAGAAAATTCTGTAACCATTTTAATCCATTTCCTGAAATCTGACTTGCCTCCTTATGGTGCCTAACAGCATTACTCAGAATTATTTCAAAAGCTATGCAAGTGTTCCTGCTAGACTTGTTTAAAAAATGCCTAAACTTTGTCCATTACAGTTAGAAGGAGCTCTGTGGCAAAGTCTGGGTTTGCACATCCAGAGGGGATGCCAGTAATGAAGAAAGCCAGCGCTTCTCTGCTGAAAGTTGTTAGGCAGGCAGCCAAATTCAGATCTTACAGTCTTCCTCCAGGCCATGCTTATGATATTCAGGGTTATTTTAATTATATTGTTTCTTTCGAGTAGGTTTTATACAAAGAAGATTGCATTGTTTACTTTCAGTGACTATTTTTTTTTTTTTTTCAGTCTTGGAGGCCAAGTAAAGGATCTCTGATGGTTAATTAACTGCTGTAGAATCTTTTCACACCCACTTTTGCATGGGGCTTGTATTTCGGAGTCAGGATTGAGATTTGGAAAGCTGATCTGGTGCAGACCGCCACTTGCAGAATAGGGTTAAAATTCTCCAAGCCACTGTCAGATCAGTACAGTCACTTCAGGTGCCATTTACAGGCACCACCAACCCAGCATGGGGTCTTCTGATACTCAGGAAACATTGAGGACTGGAGTGGAGAGGATAAGCGTGATATCCAGAAGATGCAGCCAGTAAAGGGCGCTCTTTCAGAATAATTTACATCTCCTGTACCTCATGTTAGCTCCAAGTTTCAAGTTGAGTGAAGTTAATGGTAGATCTCCCATTGCCTTTGCTGATGAAAGCAGCAAAGTTTTGCCATTTAGAGGAAAATCACTATGAAGAATAATGATGCAATGTAAACACTTCTGTTATAAATACAGAATGTAAGTAACACTTTTATAGCATTTACTTATATCCCCAGACACTGGTGGAAAATAGGTCTCGAAATAAGCTAAATAGTTCAGCACATTAAACTCTCAGCTTTTACAAATATTGGTAGTGTTTCAAAGAATGCATTTTTAAGTGAGCAGTAAAAACCAATCAGGCATGTAATTGTTGTTTTAGAGATTTAATCCAATTCCCACTGCAGTCAGTGGGTGTCTTTCCATTTAGTTCAATGGAGACTGAGTTGGGACCTTACACATTTGAAAAGGAGGGAAAAAGAAGGGCATGAGAAACTGTACAAAATGAGAATTAAGAATTTCATGAGTCTACATAAAATACACAAAACATTTGAGAAAGCAGACATCGGTTTTTTAGGCAAAAAACATCTATTAACCACAATAGAACAAGATTCCACTCCTCCTCCAAACGATACCCCTTCTGTCACTAGACAGCCATATAATTAAATTAAAGGGTAGTAAACTTTTCTGAACTTCTCAAAGAACTTCACTCAGTTTCTCTATCAGATATCACAATTTGTAGTTTTAATTCATTGGTTTTATGTATTTGACAAGTAGCACAAATGTTGTCACTAAGGCAATGTGTAAACCTGTAACAGGCTAAACCCTTTGGAACTTATATTTAACTTACATTTAGACCAGGCATGAATGCTATCAAAACAGGCAGATGCGAAGCATTGATACAGATTTTGTGATATTACTTTGAAAGTAAAAACTGCATTTAGTTTTTAAGGTGGAAATTGGCAAAATAAACTATTTGGGGTGTTCATAATTTTATTGCATTTTTTTTTCTGAGGTATTGCAGCATCTCATTTACAGCATTTTGTTCCCTGCAGGAATGAGACTGCAGTAGACACTTTAGTCATTACCAAGTCAGAGTTAGGTCCATTGCTTTAGGTGAAATCTAAACAGAAAAGCAGAGGACAGATGTAAATGAACTACTTGGAGGTCTGATGGAGTAAACACTACCTTTCTTTTCAGTGCAGCAGGAGAGGTGATGGGCATTAAGATGATCAGCCTGGTGTGAATGCAATCTCTCCATCTACAATTTAAAGGTGAGATACTAAAACCAAATATGAACTCATATTCTTCTCTTAAGACTTACTTTCAGTATAGGAAGAAATAGTATAAAGCTATGACATTTTCACAATATAAATGATGGCTAGTAAAGAAATATTATGCAACTCACTTCAGTGACACGGCAAAACCAAGTTTCCAATGACTTATAGCATGCAAAGTATTACTTTGACAGACTGAGAGAGTTGGGGTTATTCAATCTGGAAAACAGAAGGCTCTGAGGAGACCTTATTGTGGCCTTCCAGTATGTTAAAGGGGCCACAAGAAATCTGGTGAGGGACTTTTTAGGATGTTGGATAGTGGTAGGACTAGGGAGAATGGATCAAACTAGAGGTGGGTAAATTCAGATTAGAAGTTAGGAAGAAGTTCTTCACCATGACTGTGGTGAGACACTGGCACAGGTTGCCCAGGGAGGTGGGAGAAGCCCAGTCCCTGGAAGTTTTTAAGGCCAGGCTGGATGGGGCTCTGATCTAGTGGGAGGTGTCCCTGCCCATGGCGGGGGGGTGGAATTAGAGGATCTTTGAGGTCCCTTCCAATCCTGACAATTCTATGATTCTATGACTTTGAGTGATTTATAAAGCTGCACACAGATCTTCCTCTAGACAATCAGAGGAACCAAACAAAACATAACTGCAACGATGCATTACAATTTGTTTGACCCCATTTGTCACAGGAACAGGAATATTAGATCAAATGTGTCATTTTCAAAGAATATTACTTCCCATCACCGCCTTCCCACCAAAAAAAGGGGAAAAAAAAAAAAAAAAAGGCAATCAAGGACAGAATTTGAGGTACTGGAACAGATTACAGTACCCCAGTATCTCCGGGGAAAGAGTGCCTTGAATTTTGCTGACCAACCACTGGATGCCACTATTGCTCCACTGAAATAAACTGTGGTGTTATTTTCTGACTGGCTTACTGCCCCTGAAGAGGGGAGTCTAAATAGTAGTGGTATGTGCAATTTTTTGCAGAAAATAAACAGTTAGCTTTGAAATTATTAATGGATTTTCCTGTGTTGAGACACTTCTCTCCTTGTACAGAACCCTTTCTCAGCATGAATCACAGCCACAGTCTCCTCCTTCAAAGGCCTTGGCAGAGTACCTGCATCTTTTGACTCAAGAGCAGTAATTTCAAATCCACATTCTGGTCATGCAGAATATTTAGCCATTATTCAGGAAAAGATGAAGAGATTAATAGTCTAACATTGGCCCCCAACAAATCAGAGATCCAAAATGAGAAGCCGGTCAGGAAGACTGCTGGTGAGTAGCTCACTCTCCCTCTTCCCCGCTGGTCCCCAGCTGACAGTAGCTGCAGTGGAGCCCAGAGCCTCATTCAGCAGTAAGGTCAGAGTTGAATGTCAGAGAGATCTGAAGACTGGAAGAAAACAATGTTAAAAATTGCAAAATTTACTCTAAATTACTGTTTCTGTGTTGTTTTAAAAAGTTTTTTACTGTTTGTAACATTTTAAAATGTATGTGAAACCAGACCAATTCTGCCTGTATCTGTAGAATCGTGGGATGTGGATTGCCGTATTTCTCACCACCCTCAGATCTGCGTGTGCAGCCTCTCAAGATCTCCAGTCTCTCAAAGCCTGCAGGAAAGCCCTGTGGCTCTCAGGACACAGTGCAATGCTGAGGTGCTCCCAGGGCTGCACCATCACTGCAGCCTTCCTCCCGAACAGGAAGGGCTTTCCTGTACACCTGCACCCTGCAACACTGGCTTATTTCACACTGGTGCTTTCCATGATTAAATTCCCACTTGATGCTGGTGCGAAACCCTGCTCTAGTAACAGAAAGCGTGAACAATGATGCTGCTTGTGAGCCACTCTGCTCCCAGCTTTTCTTCAGGCACTCTCCTGTGCAGGCTCGCTACACACCAACACCTTTCAACCCTCGCTGTCTGTGCTGTGCAGCTGTATTGTGGGGTTTTTCCTTTCTAGGAGACAACTCTGTCAGGAAGGAATAGATATTCCTGCCTTAGCTACTCTAGTTGATATTCCAGAGACAGTCACCTCTGGCAAGAGATGAAGATGGCAACTCCAGGTACTAATGCCTTAAATCCTCTGCTCTAGAATTTTTCACTAAATTAGGTAATTGTGTTACATACTAGCACCTAACTGTAGCACTAAAAAGATTTTCCCTTTCCTATAGATAGTATGAGAGGGGAATATAGGTGCATTTTTTCATATGGAACACACATGTATTCCTTCTTTTGTTGGCAATCTCACACACAGTAAATACTGGATGTTTGAAATCAAAATCAAGACTGCTTTATTCTAGTTGAGGGATCCCTAACCTCATTTTGTAACTGCTTTTATAAATCCAGCAAGCATACTCTAGTCACCAGGGAAAGGTGACTGTCATCTATGTGGATATGGAGACAAAATCAACAGTATAATTTATGATTGAACCTAAACCAAACCTTTCCCATGGCCTTCTGTGTTTGTTTGATACTGTGGGTTCAGTTTATGCTTCACCCCAGCAGATTAAAAAGATTTTTTTGGCTGTATTTCAAAAGGGCATCCTTTAACTTCTTGTAAATCCAAGTGTACAATGTAGAATACCCATTTTCACTGAAAAGGGACCCGATGTAATAATAATCTAAGTGTCGTAGTAGCACATGTCACAGCCTAGACAGTGACTGAAGAGGTGCATAGCGCCATTGTTACCATGCACACAGAATATATCAGACATTTCTACAGACATTCAAAGAAATTACCTAAGTTTACGGAGTGAGATGTTCAGGTGTTTGATGGAATGCAACACCCAATAACAATTTTACAAAAATTATTTCACTTAACATTTTTAATGACCCACTTGTTGGCCTCAATCTATTTTTAAAGCAGCTTATTCTTCAAATACCACAAAATGTTTCTTGAACTACTACCCTAGAGACCAGTAAGAACAAGTTACTCATCATAGTCTTTCCCCTTCTGGACAGAGAGCTATTGTGCCGCTGTATTTGTTGTGTTGAAACTGTGTGCACGAGTAAATGAGAAGGGTTTTTTGTGTAGATTGCAGTTTAATAACTGAGGTGAAAACTCATCATTTTTTCATTATCTTTAAACATTCAGATTTTGAAATATTTCTTCTTTTTCAGTTTTGTCTTTGCTTTTCTGTTGCAGGCGGGGTGCGCAGGAGGCATGCCAGCTATCTGCAGAGAGACAGCATGTCTTGGCAGAGCTGAGAGATACTGCTCGCTTCCATAGTGTTGCCCTTAAAATTTATTTTCAACAGTAAGTATTTAATTTCAATTTTTCAAGATGTTAATTTGAATATTGTAGTTTTGCGAAATAGTTTCCTTTCAGCTGTAATCTGTCTTGATATGCACTTTTTTTTTCCTAACAAGTTACTGCACTTGTGCACATGAAGTTTAAGTTGTATATAGGCACTCATACATCAGCACTAGCCAGCCTGAGGGGTGATACAGAATCACATACACAACTGTTTCCTTATGCTTTTGCTGAGTTCATCCTAAAACAAACAAACAAACAAAAAATAAAAAAGAAAAAGAAAGTGTTTAAATTTAAGTGTCTTTAACCGGTAAGTTCATCGTAGCTCAGGCTATACTCCAGAGGAACATGAAGCACCTCTCTCAGGAGAAGCATTGTTTGAAACTAGTCGCAGCTGAGGGTGCTTAAGAACAGAGTATCATCTGTGTTCACCGTGGGTAACTGCAGTTTAATTGCTCTGCAAGCTCCTCACAGACCAGCTGAAGAGATAGAATAGAAATCATTACATGATGTTGCTTTTCTGATACTGTTACTTTGTGGGCCTCAGGCAGAAAAGACTGTGCAAAAGGATTGCACAAAAGGACTGTACTGCATAAAACACAATTCCAGAGATTTTATTTTCCTACATATTTCACTGTATGGTTGATACTGGCACTGGATGAAAACTTTAATTCCTCTTTTCTGGCATGTGTATAATTCTTTTTACAAGCAATAAATGATGCTGCAGTAAATTTTTTCATGGAATGAGAAGATTTGCACTTGCATGCAGAGTAACTCGTGATAGCTCTGAGGCTCATGTTGCTCCACAGGAGGGCAAAAAATGAATGGCAAACTTGTGAGAGTGTTGGGGACATATTTCTGTAGAAATTTAATGTCCTAATGATCTGAAATTAGAGCTAAGAAAACAAATCACAGCCTCTGGTTGTGGAATGAACTTCCCTGAAAACACAATATTTTGGTGCCTCAATTCCCACATGTTTAAAATTATAACACCACTCCTCCTCCTTTTTGTCTGATAACCCTTCAGAGTTTGGGGTTCTGGGTGTTATTTTGGAGTGCTGAATGATGACACAGATATTTTTTTGCCGTCAATAAAAAAAAGTCTTGTTTTCATGACTGAGGAGAAGTCAGATAAACCAGAGACTGTTTCTGCAGATACCACACCAGCACTCTTCATTCACCATTTTCCCCTGAAATGCTGTTTTTCCCCTGAAATGTGCTTTTCACATGCTGTGGGAGCTTTTCTTCATTTTCCTGATGCTACTTTTTTGTTCTTCTTTCTTTACAAACACATTACAACAATTTCAACGCTTCTGAGCGCCTTAGTGTTTGGTAATGACATTTGCTCAGCTATCTCAGCAGCTATCTGAATGAAGGAGAGCAGTTAAATGCACAAGATTTGGTGATGTTCACCCCTATAGTGTTTTTTCAGAAGTGAGAGATGTTGAACAAATTTTTGTGCAGCTTTTTCAGATGGGGATTGAAGCAGACATGCAAAATACTCTGAAGATGGTATAAGTGTAGCACAGGACAGGCTGGGAAGAAGGACAACTGTTTCATGGCACAAGTTGCTATAGCTACTAAGATCAAAATTTTTCATCAAGTATTTGCATCACTAAACCCCTTCAACACAGTTGATTTAGCTGACATTGTCTGTGCTGCCCCCTACCTCATGGAAGTAGTCCTTTAAACTAGAAAGAGTGTGAAAGATTTCAGAAGTGAACTTGAGTTGCTCTGGGCATTGTAGCCATCTGATGTTTTATTCTCCTCCAAAGGTTTTTGGGGTAAATCCAATGAAAGCTTATCTGGTGCCTACCTCCCAGATGGAAAGCAAAATTTGTGTACCTGTGGTGGCTGTATCGTGTTTAGTCCGCATCCTTTTTGTGTTGCATCACGTTGGATCCCTCATGCTTAGTTTGCTTTCTGTGGCACTGGTTTGGCATGAAGACTTGGGTGGGGGAAGCTCTGACCCAGCAATACCCTCTCATCCCAGGGATATTTTTCTGACTGTTGGCGTGCTTGGTCAACCCCCTGGGGAAAGACAGGTATCTTTTTCTTTACTTTTTGTAATCTGACAGGGATTAGCCTGGAATCTCACGGTCCAAGTGCAAGAGCAGAGGGAACTTTTAAGCAAAAGTTGGATATCTTTTGGATACTGAGCTAAGCAACTCTTACATAGTAGGGCAGGGGGAAAGAGGAGGGACTGGATCACGCAGGTGGGCTTAAGTATGTAAAATCCACCTAAATCCTGCTCTTGGTCTCTGCATCTTTGGAACCTTCAATGGGCTCCAGAGGTATCTGTTAAGATCACTTCATGGCTGGAGCTTCTAATGTACAAACTGGAACCAAGGACAGACCTTAAAGCGCTTACCAGTGCACAGCACAACCCACCGACTGGCTTATGAGGTTATTTTTATGCATCTCCACAAAGAGACGTGGAAGTCCTATGAGCTGGGCTTTGTTGAGATGCAGTTCTTGTATCAAGAGACAATAAAGGAGTCACAGGCTGCTGCTGGCCTATTGCATAACAGGATCAGACATTCTAATGAGCTTCTGCTAGTCCATGGCTCGTCAGCCCTGCTGATTGGTAATGAAGCAGGACACTGCTATAGAAACCACTCCAGCAAACAGCACTTTTGAATGTACTTAAGAAGATGAGTTTGAATTGAAATGCAAACAGTGGATCAGCCCATCTCTTTCTGAATCATAGGAGCCTGTTTGCCCTCCTGTCCATGTTACAGTTTAATCCAGCATGAATTTAAATTTTTAGAGGTATTTTGTACATCTCAGTTCCCAAAACATTTGGTTTTCTCTGGTTCTTTAATATTTCTTCAATTCCACTTTTTAGCAAAGGGTTAAAAAGAAGAAATTATATACACATTTCCAAAACTTCTCTAATGTTTTATTCTATAAACTATGTTTATAAAAGAAATGAGACTAAAATTAATTTTAAGGCTAAAGTCTGTATCACAGAACAGCTATGAAATATTTTTTTCCTAAACTGCTGAATTATAAATCAAAATAAAGTGAGTCTCCAGATAATTTAATCAATTAGATTCAAGCAAACTCCAGCAAAGAAGGAAAAACCTGTTTAAGAAGCTGTGCTCTTATAATTTGGGTTATTGTCAAAGACCTGACATCCATTACAGGATATTTATGATGTTATTCATGAAGCACAAGAAATACCTGATCTTTTCCTCTACTGTATCCCTTAGGAACAAAAACCTTCAATGACACTACCCTTTCCCTACGCCAAAATCCTACCTGTGTGCCACCTTGTTATGAACCGCTTCAGAATGGTGTGGTTTGATTCTCACTGTGGTTTATGAAGGAAGACTAGGTTGTTTAACTGGTGCTTTACTAATAAAGAACTGTGTTGGGCTACAGTTTTTCATAAGGTAAAATGTCCTTTGACAGTCTAGCCTAAAAACATCCCACAAAGACTTCTCCTTTTCGGGCCAGCCCTTTAAGAAAACAAACAAAACCATAAACCAAACCCAACCTCTGACGCAGAATAAAGTGCTTGTCGAGTTCTCTTTTGAATAGCATCAACTTCAGGAACAGCTGCTAAGATCAAATGGACAAAGGGAATTCAGCACAACCCACCCCCATCTATTATCTTTTAACGCTCCAGGAGATTAATCCTTCCTGGAACAAAGTCTGTTGTCCCACTTGCCCTTACCACTAAGGTGTTACATGCTGTGTAATTCTGCTTCCTCCCAAGAGCGTACTACTTGCAGCAAAGCTACAGTACGGAGGTCCAAAGTCTCTGCAATTAACCTGAATCATAAAATGAAACATTTCTTCTGCACTGCAAGGAATGATTTCCTATGAACTAAATAACTCCAAAAAGAATATATTGTTATTAAAAATATTTATTCCTGTTATTGCAAAGGTACTAAAAGTCCAAACAATAACCAGTATTTCTGCAAGCTGCCAGAGTGTGCTTCCTACACAGCAAGAACTGGTCAGCGTACTACTCCTGTGTAAGTCTTTTTCATCCGCCTAGAGAAGTTACTACAGTCTACCCATAAAGGACAGAGCGAGCTTTACTTCTAGTCTCAATGACAGGAGTATATTTCATTCCTGGAAGTTAAATATTGGTGGGAATTTTGAAAGGCTGATTTTGAACTTCTTCAGCATTTTTCCATTCTCAAGCTGACCTTTGAAAACAAGAAATGTTGATTGAAAGAAAGAATCAGAAAGCAGAGCAAGCAGTGTCTAAGAGATGTATGAACATAGGTGTGTAAGATCACGGCTATGTTTGTGGTAGGAAAACTCACAAGATCCATTTTCTTTTGCAATTCTATCCCTTGTCGCACACCACAGAGCATTGCTCTGTCCACTTGGTGACCCTAACAGCAAAAATGCTTCTGTACAGCCTGTATCCAGTGCTGTTATCTTTTCACACTGAAAATACAGAAAAATATTCAAACTTTGCCAGCTTGAGTGAGTAACTGAGTTTATGAAAGAGGGTTTATAACTATATAATCTATTTAAAATAAGTATTTTATATCCCAGTTGTTGCTATTTCTCTACGATGGTGGCTTTCCAGTCACACCAGTCATCCTGTCTGCTGCATTTTAAGCCTCTTTTCTGTCAGCAATTGTTATTCCTTGACTCGGACTATAACGCCTTAGCTATTGACGAAAATAATCCTCAGTCTCTTTCCTTTGCCTGTGTTTAGGCGTTCCTCACTGCTGTCACCGAGTCCTCCAGCGGGATAGTATCGAGAACACTTGAGGCCGTGCTCGGCCTCACCCCGGGCGGCGGCGGAGCAGGTGCCGGATTGCGTCGTGGCAGCACCTGTCCCTGTCCCTGCGCCTGCCCGTGTGCCTGCCCCAGCCCCTGTCCCTGTCCCCAGCCCCCTGCCCGCAGGCCCCGTCCCCTGCCCCTCGGGCCGCCGCAGGCCGCTGCGGTCTCCTAGCGACTGCCCGGCCAATGGCAGCGCGGCCGGGGCGGGGGGTGCGGCGGCGCCGGGGTTAACCCGCGGGGCCCGGGCAGGGGCCGGAGCGTTGGCGGCGGCGGTTGCGGGGCGCGGAGCGGAGCCGCCTCTCTCCTCCTCCTCCTCCTTCTCGTCCTCAGCCGCAGCAGGTGGTGCTGCGCGGGGCTCCTCCTCCTCCCCGGCTCGGCGGGGCCGCGGAACGGNCACCGCCTGTCCCTGTCCCTGCGCCTGCCCGGGTGCCTGCCCCAGCCCCTGTCCCTGTCCCCAGCCCCCTGCCCGCAGGCCCCGTCCCCTGCCCCTCGGGCCGCCGCAGGCCGCTGCGGTCTCCTAGCGACTGCCCGGCCAATGGCAGCGCGGCCGGGGCGGGGGGTGNGGGGAGGGGAGCAGAGCTGAGCTGAGCGAGCCGGGGGGCTGCGTGCGGGGTAGCCGCGGCCGTGCTGTGGATACCGACATGTGCTCCTTCTCCTCAGGCTCCGAAGGGACCGGGGAGAGCGGCGTGAGCGGCTCGGCTGTGCCGGGCACCCCCTGCAAGGCCCCGCGGTGCGTGGATCTCGGTGAAGCTGCCAGCGGCGGATGCGCCGAGAGGTGAGCGCCGGGAGGCTGCCCCTGAGGCAGGGCATTCGCGGCTGCTCCCGCTCAGCTGGGAGCTTCACGTGATGTAGGAGTGCAGGATCCATCCAGGATTGGGGCTTTTTTTTTTTTTTCTTCCTTCCTTTATTTTATTTTATTTTTTTATTCTCAAAAAAGCCTCTTTCAATTTGGAGATCAAATCGTAATGCGAGGTGAGTTTGTAGTATTCCTGCGTCCCCTGTTTGTGCAGAGCACTCTGCTGCTTTCTGTGGTGTCATTGAAATAGTTACACGGGGCTCCACATGCTTCGAAGGTATGATAGGAATTTTGAGGCGAGGACTTAAACCAGGAAGCACGCAAAGTCAAATGTGAGCGTATTAGGTAAATTTCAATAGTGAGCTTAGGAAGGAGACCGGGAGAAATTATTTGATACAGTGGATGGAGGTTTCGGATTATAAATATTCAAGGGGGTGGAGGTGTTCTTTCTGTTTGTGGGGGGAAAGCTGTGGTACTAATACCAGTTATCATTCAGGCTGGAGAGAGCACAGGAAAGGGTAATATCAGCCTGATTGGGGCCGGTGTCTTGTCTCTGAAAGTGGCTGGCAGCAGATGCTAAGGAAAAGATCGTATGTATAAGTAGGTTGGTTGTACAGCAATGCTTTTATCTGTGTATCCCAGTGTATTGCAGTCTGCAGCTGAAGAATTTCTGGGCAGAGGTTGTATCTTTTAAAATTTAGTAGCAGCTGATAGGTGTTTTTAAAGGAATTGGAGACAGTTTATATATTTAGTGTTCCCCGCACCTTGTCATGATGCAAGTCTGCAATTTTAACTCTGTTTTACATTGAAAAGGTGCTCTTATTTTCCACTTCTGCACAGTTTCATTTCATTTTGCATAACTGTTGTGTTAAAAGAAGCAAAGAACAATTATAGCATGTACGTTTGTCTCATTTCTTTAGCTGTTTTCTAGCTGAGAAGTCGTAGCTTACTAGTTTTTTGTATGAAAGTGTTGGTTGACCTTCTTGCACTATTTTCAGGTCTATTCTGCCTTTTATACAGGGAAGATTGTACCTGTGTGTGATATTTAAGCTGAGGAAGCTTGGTGTTCATACAGAGACATTATGATCATCTCTTTTCTGCCTGCTACTCCAGTGTTCTGTTAACAGCCTGTGAGCTGTTATTTCCAGAGGATTAATCATAGTGACTCTGGGATCTCTTCCTGCATAATACCGAACTAGAGGCTGTTGGTTTAAGTACGTAGCAGAGTTGTCTTTTTCATTGTGTTAGTTTGCATTTATTAAAGTGGAATTTCAGCTGCTGCTTTTATCATCCATTTTCATAGTATGAGGACAGCTTTCTACAGATCTTGTTATTCGCTCTGGATGTTTATTTTTCTGAATAACTGTACAGTACACAAGCTTTCTCACTTACCTGCTCATCACCTTTTTAAATTTACTGAACAAGAGAGATCCTGCACAAACCCCTTTGGGACTGTAATTTTCATTCCTTTGGGACTTTCAGATACTTTTATACCCTCTCCTCATCTGTCTTTAACTTACTCCTACACTTTGCCCTTCCCCGTCTATAATTGGTCACTAATAAATCCCCTGACATCTTAGTTTAAGAGCTTTTGGCAGGAAACATTGTGAAAAGCTTTTTGAAAATCCAATTATGTCATCTTGCCCAGGTGTGTTAGCTCATTCCTTCTTCCAGAGCAGTGTGGCACGTTTGTTAGTATTCCTTCCTTCCACAGAAGGCATGCTGACATTTTACCAGTCCTATTTATTTGCAGATACCAAGTCTGCTCTTCGACACTTGTGTTTCTCAATAGAAACCCAGAATTTTCATGAGAACCATTCCTTGATTTTCCTAGCAATCTTTGGAGAGATCAGTTACAGTTATCTTCCATTCTGTTCTTGACTCGGCTTGCAGGTTATATGTGCAGAAACTTGTGAAGTTTGTAATTTCTGAGGCCCGGAATGCTAATTCTGGCTCTGCCCAGTAAATATTACCAACTTCAAGAACTAATAAGCTTGTGGTTTGTCTTGTTTCTGATTTTGTTTGGTGTTTTTGTTTGTTTGTTTCTAAAGGCTGTCTGCTTGCAGAGACAGACAAGCTATAAAGTTTGGCTAAAGCTGATCTTGGGAAAAGGCAGAGGAACTGCAGAATACAGTTCCTGGGGTTTTCCTTTTGGGTATCTGTGGTGCCAGGAGGTTTGGTAGCAGAATGTTCTGCTCTGGCTACATGTAGTAAGTGGTTTGTGAATGCAAACAGGGGAATACAATTTTTAAGATTAACAAAGATAGTGCTACTGTTGAGTAATAAGAAAATACTAATGTGGAGATCCATAATGTTCGAAATGGGTAACAATTTGGGATCCAGATGAAACACTTCCAAGTCTTTCAATTTTATCAGTGATTGCGTTAACAGAATTTCAGTCATCTGTGTGTAAAAGGTGAAGTTGAGTCTTAAGGTAGTGGATCAAATTATATTCCTTTTAACCTGAGTGCTTGAGGCAAAGACTGAGAGAACAGTCATTGAACACTGAATTTTATCAGATGTAAGTATACATTCTTGTGGGGTCATATGTGTTGAGAAGATCAAATACACATTTATTTTCATAAAACTCTTCATATTTTTTTTGTTTTTTACCTAAATTTTTAAAAATAAGTTTTTAAAGTAAGGAATGGAGAAATGTAGGCATTTTCTGAGTATGATATACTCAGAATGAAATGGAGACATAATACCTCCAGGCTGGGTCGTTTGACTTGCCTTTTCATGTTACTTTTGACAATTCTGAGAATTTTAGCTGGAAACTTGACATTTCTTACAGTTTCCATAGAATGTGGATTAGTAGGAGGATTCCCTCCCACCCCCTATTTTGCAGTTAATAGATTAAATTGCTACAATCTTGTAAGTGCGGGAGGAAAGATGTGGGGTCTGCTTTGATTGCAAGATCCATCATTAAAATTACAATATTAAGTAAAGGTCACTAAACCTGTAACGGATATATTTTGGGGGTTTTTTTGAGGAAGGAATTCTTTCAGCTATACAGTTATCACTGGATACGATAGATGTGTTTTAGTCCTAACTGTGTTATTAAAACAGCTGTGGAGAGAGTAAGTATCAAAACTCTAGGAAGGAAATGCATGGACTTTCATTGTGATTACATGAATAAAACAAGTATATACCAGGGATATACCTGTAAACCTACAATGTCATTACTGGAGTGTACCCTTAATTTACACAGACTAATGTGTCTTTGTGTCTAACCAGATAAAAGCCATCTGTCTGGCATCTGTGGATTACTAGACAAAGGTAAAAGCTTTAAGAAGATTCCCAGATCCTTTTGGGACATAATTTTAGTAGAAGAAATCATATTGCCCCTGAAATGCTGCCTACAGCCCGCTCCACTTTCACAAGTTGAAACACAAACATGTCACAACCTGCAGTAGTATTTGAAATATACCAAGAAGGAATGTTTGTTTGCCAATTTCTGGCTGATACTGACTTTTTAAAAACTTGTTTTGCGAGACATTGCAATATTTGGGGCACACAGAAACTATCTGTCGAAGAATTACCTTTCCCTATCCTCAGTACCTTTGTGGGGGGAAGGGAGGATTTCTGGGTTACCAGATACTGCATTTCCCATTCATGTCACACCCTGTGTAGGTTAGAGATGACCAGATGGTGTAATATGATCACAGCACAGTGCTGTGACCAATGATTCTCTTCTGATTGTCTGAATGAGTTTTAC
>WEIS01085414.1:0-28050 GCA_013389965.1 Todus mexicanus
AAAAAAATGGAGCCCTTTCTGTCTGATAGGCTTCAAAAATATGTATTTGATTTTCAGATGTTAAGCTGGAATTGCATCCAGATGGACTTGGGGTCACACTCCCTGACACTGGCTTCCCATTACACTGATATTGGATGCAGATATGGTTTATAGAGATAGCTTACAAATATAGTGCACTCTTGTTTCAGGTCAGTTTTTTTAAGCCATTTCCCTCGTCAGTCCCCGCGGTGCTGCGATTCCCATGTCTCCGGTTCCCCACTGCTGCTTGCTCAGGATTCCCAGCCGGCCCCGAATCCATCCCACATTTGGGCAGGATCCCCTCCAGCTCCCAGCACCACAGCAGCTCTCATGCTCTGGCCCTTTCCAGCCCCGGTTCTGCTCCCTCTCATTACCACCAGAGATGGGATGCAATGTTTGGAGGAGAAGCAAATTCCCCCAGCCACTGGCGTCCTCCTGAACAACAAACAAACTCAAATGAAACCGAAGCAGGGCAAAAAGCAGCATTTAATAATCTGGCAAGATTTGTGGGGCTTAATGTATAGTATTAAATGTGGCAATAAAAATCTACAGCTATTACCTGTGTCGTTGCGGCATTGAGGGCCCCAGGCGATTTCAAGCCTTGTTCCCTTGTTTTATGGTGTCACTGTGATCTGTTGATGGAATTACTGCCACTTTATAATGGAAATAGTAATAATAATAATCACAACAATAACAATAATAATATATTTTCTTGCCATACTCTTCCTCCTGCCTCTCCCAGGGTACTTTGCAATAAGCCACCACAAATAACCATGTCTTCAGCCTGATTTACCCGGGAAGGGATAAACTGTGTGCTGGGGAGGCAACGAGCAGGGTTTGGTGTTATCCCATCAATCTCCATGACCGGCCTTTCTCAGGAGCCCCGTGAGATCCCTTGAGAGGGGATTCACAGGGCCAGGTAGGCGTTATCCCCACGGGAAGTGTCTTGTGCTGGTCCCTGTCCCCGCGAGAGCTGCAGCCATGGAGAAAGGGATGTTGTGCATCCTCCAGCACCCAACACATCTCCCACGACGGGGAGGAGCAGATGTGGTGGGGGCGAGAGCTGCTCAGCCGGTTATTTACAGCCCATAACTTCACTCAGTGAAGTTTGCTGCCTTTTTTTTTTTTTTTCTGGTTGCTGAATTATCCGGGAAAGGATCACTGTTTTCTCAAATGTATTCATTATCCAAAATTATTTGGGGCCTAACGTGGCGGGGGAGGGATCTTTCCACCGGCTTCGATGGGTTTTGGCCCTTAATGAATAATTTCTGCAAATAATTCTTGGCCTGTGTCTTGTTCACAGGCAGTTTACTGCAAGAATTCAAAAGTCAAGCTGCTTTATTGGCCGTATAGGTCATATGGGATTATTTCCGTTCCCTGAGTAGATGACTCTTAGCACTGGGGCTTCAGTGCACACATTTTGTATTAATTCAAAATTTGCTTTCTATGAATATTTTACAAGAGTGCCTTAAAATTCACTGTTTCCATGGACATTCCTCCTCATAACTCATTCTGTTTGCTTGAATATTAACTGAAGGCAAACAGAGCCGGGGTATGCGGAAAGCCCAGCTGCGCACGCTGGAGGAGTGGGAGCAGGGACCGCGAGGATATTCCACCGAGGAGCACTTCACAAATGTCAGTGCCGAGGAAATAAATCCCCATGCCTGCTCCAGGGCCTCACCTCTGCTCCCTTCTGCCCCCACGACCCACCAGCTGCCGGTGTTCATGCCAGAAGAAAGGCAAGCAATCTGTTTTCACTGGGTAATCCGGGCTGTCCTTCCTCCCCAGAACGGAAGAGGTTGTGGTTTGAAACACTAATAAAGCATGGAAAAAGAGTTACTGGGGAGCGGCGCTCATTTTTACCTTGCAAAGCATCTACAAGGCAGCTCGTCCACCCCAGAGGACCCTGGCTCCCGGGACACACGTGCTGTCAGAAGCATGGCAGCAGCGACCTGCTGAGCATCTTCTGCCAGCAACAGACCCCTGGGCAGGATGGTGATTCCCACCCATCTCCAACACCAATGGACTCCCCAAGGAAGGAATTGTTGCTGCTGAGGGTCATGAGACCCTAGCCCAGGTTGCCTCAAGAGGTGGTCGCTGCCCCATCCCTGTCCCCATTGCAGGGGAGGTTGTTGGGGGCTCTGAGCAACCTGCTCTAGTTGCAGATGGCCCTGCTCCCTGCAGGGGGGTTGCACCAGATGAGCTTGAAAGGTCCCTTCCCACCCAAACTGGTCTGTGATTCTATGATGTGTTGCTGGGAGGCAGTGGGGAAAGGAACCCCTGCCAAAGCCATCAATGCTCCTGCCTCGGGCTCACTTCACTTTTGAGCTGTTTCTCCTATGCCAAAAGCAGCATCCCAGGGTCCAAGTTTCCTATGCCACACACTGCTGGTGGAAGACCAGCAGCAATGGAGTCTGCTGGAGCAAACTGGAAGGTACAGGCAGGACTTGACCTGGGCAGGTTGGTCCTGCTCCAAATCCATAGGGAAGAAGAGTCTCTGGGGCATCATGATGCAGGACCAGGAGGTTTGCACTGTCCCTTCTCCTCCTCTGAGAGCTGGAAAGTTTGGTTCAGCTCCCAGTTAGAGCAAGGGAAAACCAGAATACCCCAGCTGAACCCAACCCCTTCAGAGCCTATTTCCACCAGCGCACACCAAAGGAGAATCTGGCCCACAGCTTCCAGGCTGTCAAATCCATCACCTTCCCAAGAAGCCCAGACAAGCAAGCACATGTTTCCTTGGCTGTCATGTAGCAGGGAGCTGAGTAACAGGGCGGTCTCTGCCTGGTGAAATGTGGATCGCATTTGGGCTGAGATTCTAATAGATTCTGATGCGATTTTTTTTTCTCCTGATTCATACCAGGCCATCTGGATTTGTTTCTGTGAGATGCGGGTTTAATACACTTAAAATTTCCCATTGAGTCTCATGCACCAAAGAGAGGGGGAGGGGGCAAGTGAAAAGCAAATTTAATAACAGAAAGACCTGAAATCTATTAAACATACATTAAAATACATTTGGTTTCCCAGTGGGTGCAAAGTGCCATAACGTTTTACTGGGTTTATGAAGCTGGCAGAGGCTCTGAATGAAAATGGAGGAGAGAGTCCAGGGTCCCTGCTCAGTAGTTCACTGAGAGAAAGAGTCGTCTGCAGTTTGCTAACACAGCAAAAATGGAAAAGGCTTCTTGGGTAGATCCACAGAGAGCATGTTTCACATGTGTTTCCGTTAAGGATGTTCACAAAACCTGAACAGCAAGAGACATTCAGGTTCTCAAATTATTTGGGACTCTCATTTTTCCTCTCGTGCTACAACTTTGGCAGGGCCCCTTCACGCAGCCTCCCCCGCCTCCTGGCTTCTTCCCGTTCCACAGCCCCTGGATTCTGAGCAACATGGAGAGGCTCCACAGCTCGAGGTTGCTGATTTACCCCACCAGCAGCGCCGTGTCTAGCGGCAGGGCTGGCTGGCTCCACGAGCCTTGCTCATCGCTAGCACGAGCACATGGCATCCCTGCAGGACAGCGGCCCGAGCCCTGGGAGCATCGCAGGATCAGCATCAATCAGATCCCCTCTTAAGTAAAACGCTGCTTGTGCTCCCACCCCACTCCACCATCACCCGGCTGTCCTCATCGGCAGGTCCTTGGCCAGAGGCATTGCTGGTTTATCCAGACCGACTGGTCTGACCACTCCACATCCTACCATGTGCTGTGGCTCGCTGGCCAGGACCAGCTTGGGGCCTTAATTCCTGCCTTAACTGATCTGGGCCCTGGCACTTTCATCCAGAGAGCAGCAGCCCTCGCTAAGCAGGCTGAGATAACCCCCTGGGTCCTTCCCGATGAGGTGAGGGAAATGTTCCAGGTGAACGACCTTCCCCTTGGTTTGTGTACAGGCTCAGCACCTCTGTAGCTCAGGTATTTGCATCAAACGCAAAGCATTTTTCATGGTGTAATTCTACTTTTCTCAGTCTGGTCCCAGTCCACACACAGTAAAGCAAGTCATGAGAAAGTAACAGGAGAAATATAAGAATACATGTACTTGTAACCACCAAGGGCTTCAAAAAATGGTTGGTTTGTGCTTACCCAAGGCTCTGACTGTTCTTGCTTTGACATAGGGTAGTTCATGTGCCCAGAGACCAATTCTGCTCGGCAGCAGAGTGACCAGTGAGGCCTGAGCACGTGTAAACGTGTGTGCATGCACTCGTGTGCATGTGGCCGCATACACGTGAGTGGTGCCAGCAGCAGGGGACAGGCAGAGATCGACACAGGGTGGGGATGCATGTGGAACATGTGCTGGGGCAAGTGCTGGGTTTCCCATCAGGCTGTGGGGAGGTCATGGAATCATTTTGGTTGGAAAAGACTTTTAAGGTCATGGAGTCAAACCATTGTCCCAGCACTGCCAGGGCACCACTACCCCGTGTCCCTCAGCACCACATCTCCACAGCTTGGAACCCTCTCCAGGGATCATGGGGACTCCACCCCTGCCGTGGGCCAGGCCTGGACAACCCTTGTGGGGAAGAAACTGTTCCTCAGCGCCAACCTAAAGCTCCCTTAGGCACTGTCTGGGAAGCAACATGGTGCAGCATGGCACGGTTCAGCCCAGCTCAGCCCAGCAGGCCTGTGTGCATTCCTGTCCCCCCCTCCATGTCAGCACCAGCCATGCGGCCCTGCTCCCAGCCAAACCGGCAGCAGATGTTCAGGGCAGAGCAAGCCAGCACCCGGCCAACTTTCCATGCTGGGAGGGAGACTCTTTCCTCTGCCAAAGTCAGGACGAAGCTTCCCCCAAGCCAGGGTTAGCCAGGAGTAGAGAGATAATGGGAAGATGTTAAGGCAGCACAGCTGGCAAACATCAGCAGGCTGTGATGTCTCTGCTGCTGCAGCCCAGGGCTCCATTGTTCTGGGGTGAAGAGAAATACCGACCTCTGACCAGCACCAGAGCCAAGTCTGGGTGGTGGGTAGGGAACAGGATGGGCTTCAGAAGGGAGACCAAAACACAGCCTGGATGGGTCACAGATGATTAATCTCACAGAGAGTCACTCTCACAGATCCAAGAGTCTCAGCACTAATGAGCTGGGGGGTGAATCCCACCATGCTGACTTTTAACGACGAGATGGATGGCAGCCAGCCCTTCCTCTCCCCGTCCTGGTTCCCACAGCCACCCCTACCAAACCCTGCTGGGCTGTGCTTGGACCTTGTAAATCCCACCTCATTTCAGCACCAAACTTGGGAAACTAGGCGAAAGAGGACAGGGTTAGGAGGGGTGGACATGGGTGGCTGGGTTCCTTTCGCCCTCTTAAGCAGCCCTCCACTAACCAAGCCTCGAACAGAGCTGGTGATGCAGCTCAGCCTGTTTCGAGCATCTCTCCCTCCAGCTCAGTGGACCCAAAATCATAGCATTCTTTTGGTTCAAAGAGACCTTTAAGATCATCAAGTCCAACTGTTCCCCCAGCCCTGCCAGGGCACCACTGCCCCATGTCCCTCAGCACCACATCTCCACGGCTTGGAAACCCCTCCAGGCATCGTGGGGACTCCACCCCTGCCCTGGGCAGCCTCGGACAGGCCTGGGGAACCCTCAATAACAGGGAAGAAATTGTTTCTCAGGTCCAACCTAACTCTCCTCAACCCTCTCTCCCTAAGGCCATTTCCTTTTGTCCTGTCACTTGTTCCTTGGGAGCAGAGCCCAGCCCCACTTGGCTCCAAGCTCCTGAATTTCAGGGTGTTGTGGAGCGCCGGAAGGTCTCCCCTGAGCCTCCTTTGCTCCAGGCTGAACACCCCCAGGTCCCTCAGCCGCTCCTCCCCAGTCTCCTGCTCTAGCCCCTTGCCCAGCTCTGTTGCCCTTCTCTGGCCACGCTCCAGCCCCTCCAGGTCCTGCTGGGAGTGAGGGNCGCTCCAGCCCCTCCAGGTCCTGCTGGGAGTGAGGGCCCCAAAACAGAATCCAGGATTGAAGGGCCGGCCTCCCCAGTGCCCAGTACAGGGAGACAATCATTGCACTAGTCCTGCTGACCACACTATTTCTAAGAATACCCAGGTCCTGCAGCCCCAGCGGGTGTACCTGCATCTGCAGACAAGCCACCCTGTCCTGCCCCTGCCCTGGCTGGCAATGCCACTGAGCAGCAGTGCGTCCCCACAGGCAGAGCATCATGCACATGGCCTCAGGAGGTGAGCATCATCCTTGGCTGCATCCACCAAGGAGGAGGGAGAAATGCTACCCAGCCACATGGCATGANCCAGCCTGGCATGTTTATCATCCTCTGCATTGCATTTTGCACACAGGGCCTCGGAGCCAGAGCTCAGTCCTGCTGCCCACAGTGGGAAGGTGAGGACAAGCCAGAGCTGGAGCAAATGGTGCTCCCAGCTGATGTGAGCTCCTGGGTCACCACAGCAGACTTCTTCTGCTCCACCATGACCCCATGGCCAGCAGCCATAAGAAGTGCTCACACTGGAGGACAGAGGCTGTTCCCCCAGTTAGATGTCCCTAAACACCCTGCTCTACAAGGAATGGGCAAAGGAACCTCCCCTGGGCAGGGCTGAGAGACTCAGGCTCATGCCCAGCCCTCCTAAGGTGAGACAAACCCAGGCAGAAAACCTGTCAGGGCTAGAAGAAAGCCAGCTGTGAATGGCTCCCTCTTAAATTAATTTAATTCCATTTTTAATGATTATTTTAAGGCTGCTTTTAGTCCCTAACAAAAGGAGCTTTAAAGTCTCTAGGAAGAGTGATTTATAAAAGGGGCAAGGGAAGGTGGGAAGCCCACGGGACTTCATTAGCAACACGAATGCTGAAGGTAAGCTCAGCACACCAGCATGAGGAAGCCTGACAATTAGTACAAATCCACAAAAAAGCCCCACCCTTTTTTCCCATCCTTGACCCCTGGTAAGGCCCAAGGAGCAGGTAGAGGCATTACGGGGCAGACAGACATAGAGGTACCGCGCTCAAAGGTGGCGCTTCCATATTCAGCAGCTGCCTGACCCCAGCGGGATCTGGCAAATGTCGAGCTGCCCATCCCAATGGAGATTTCCCTACATGATGCTAATGCTGGCCCATCACAGCTCCCAGAATTCCAACATGATGGGGGTTGGAAGGGCCCTCTGGAAATCACCCAGTGCCACCCCCCCTGCTCCAGCAGGGTCCCCCCGAGCAGGGGGCCCAGCATCGCAGTGTCCAGGCGCGCTTGGAATCTCTGCAGACAAGGAGACTCCACAACCTCTCTGGGCAGCCTGGGCCAGGCTCCAACACCCTCAAACCAAACAAGTTTATCCTCCTGCTCAGCTGGAACCTCCTGGGTTCCACTTGGTGCCCGGAGCCCCTTGACCTCTCACACAGCACCACTGAGCAGAGTCTGGCCCCATCCTCTTGACCCCCATTAGATGTTGATAAGCACTGGTAGGATTCCAATACATTTCAAAATACCCTCCCCAATGGGGTGGGATATTGGGGGGCTCAGACTTACCTGGTGCTGCACCTCTGTGCTCAGTGTAGGTGCGAGGTGCGCCCCAAGGTCAGGATTAGTCAATCTACACCACAGCAGGCAGCAGACAGGCAGAAGGGCAGGTTGACAACTCCACAGGTGGAAGGCAATCCAGCACCACCTGCCACAGGAACCCCAGAGACAGTTATGACCCCATCAGCAAAGAATCTTCAAGCTTTTGATACTTTATTTAATTTAATGCTCCTCTCTCTCATTCTTAATTGCATTTATCGTCATTAAAATATCAACAGAAGAACCTGGCTCCAGCCCAGGCTCACTGGTGCTCACAGGAAATTTCCCATTTAGTTGATGGATTTAGCCAGTGCCTGCCACCTGCTCTTGGCTCTACTTTACTCTGCTTGCAAAGGGCAAAACTTACTCAGGGGTGAAGTAGCCAAAAAACGGAAGTAAATCCACACAGGCACAGAGCTTCAGCTGTTCTGGATCAGCTGGTGGGTGAGGATGCAACCCAGAATTCGTAAACCCCGTCCTCACTGGCTGAGGGATTTCTGGTGGCATCAGCCCATCTCTCCGAGCTGCTAATACTCCGTGTTCACAGAGCTGTTTTTCTCATTCTAAAGGATTAATAAATACAAATCAATTCTCACAACCACTTTGGCACAACTTGAATGTTACAAACAGCTGAAATTAGAGCAGAAAGGGGCTGATTGTGTTGCTGATGAAGGCAGGGGCTGAAAGAGAGGCAGGTAAACACTAGCATCGCAACTTCATCCCAGCCCAGAGCTAAGACCCAGTCTTCACCTCTCTTCTGTGACCTTCCTTCAGCAGCTGCCCCTCTCTGGAGGCCAACAAAGGGGCAGCAAGGACCTTTCCCAGCCCAGGAGCCAGAGAGTAATGGGAAATGGCTACCTCTCTCTCCCTCCAGAACCTGGAGTTACATCATGTGCCTTTATGGTCCATGAACTTCATCTCACAGCCTGTCCTCTCTCCAGCAGAGGAGGAAGAAGGTGTTGAATAATTAACAAAGCACCAACCAAGCATGGGTAAAAGAGAAGGAACTGAGAGGAGGAGTAGCTAATCTGAAATATTAAATTGTTATTCAATAAGATGTGGACGCACCTTAAAGTTTCTGTTATTCCTTTAGCGTAAGCATGGGCGAAGATGCAGATTACTCTCTGCATATCTTCTGTGCACCCTCACCCTGTGAGGGACATCTCAAAGGGCACCTCAGGCAGAGCTCTGGAGCTGGGTGCTGAAGCACCCTGCAAGATGGGAGCAGGGAGGGAAGGAGGGATCCCATGGATTCTCAGTGGTGGTTTAACCTCTGATAGCAGCTAAATATCCACAGCCTCTCGCTCAGTGCTTTCCCCCAACCTCCTGTGGGATGGGAAAGAGAATCTGGAGGAAGAAAAAAGGTGAGACCCCAAGGATGGAGATAAGGACAGTTCAACAAAACACCACAAAGAGAAGCAAACACCATCTCTAAGGGTAGGACTGATGAGATGAGAGACCCAGCAAGTGAGAGAAACCAGGAAGGCTCTACCTGTACCCAAGACAGTGAAGCAAGTTGAGAACAGAAGCCCCTACCCTGGCCCAGCCCTCCCCTTATATAGGGACAGGACTCAGGGTGGGATCGGGTGTTTATCCCGGGTGGGGCGCCCCAGCTGCAGCCCCTCCCAGTGACTGGGCAGCACCCAATGGGGATCATTAACCCAAACCCCACCCAGGACAAAGAGCCTGGGAAGTTTGGGAAGGCTGATCGAACTCTCCCAGAGTGTCCACCAGCATCAGCAGGAGGACACAGGGTGGCTCTGCTCGCCCAAGGACATGCTACATCACACCACTGAAGTCACACTCTCTCTCAAACCAGATCTCCAAGCACTTGAAAAATATAACTATCTGGCCAATGTATGCCTCGCTAGGGGGAGACTGGAAAAATATCATGTCTCATCTAGAGGTGTGACAGGGCACCTGATGCCAGGGTTGAGAGACCCAGAGATGATGCAGAGACTGGTAGAAAAACAGCACAGCTTGGCCCTTCCCTTCTGATAGGGCTTTGAGTTCCTCCAAATTACAAGTCAGCTGCTCCCTTCTGCTTTCTAACCAGAAGAAAGATAATGCACATCTTCAGATTTCAAGCCTCTGCCCAGGGCAGGTCTGCTAACAAGAAGACAGGAGGCACGAAGCTCCTTTGGGCTCCAAACTGGAAGCAGAATCCAGACACATTTGCCTGAGAGCCTCTTTGCTGTCTCCAGAGTAGCAGAAATGCCTCTGTGTGGACTTGTGCGGTTTCATCCCGGGTTTGTGATGGAATGTGTGGCACAGGGTGGGCTTCATTAGCAAAGCCCCGGGAAGGTCTTGCAAGTCCCTGAAGTTCTCTGGTGGGCTCTCACCACAGGGAGAGCTAAAGAAACCCCCCTGGTCCCAATTCAGGACTGCAGGTGTGGGCACGGGGCAGGCAGGGCCAGAGCTCCTGGTGCTGCAGAGATGAGCAGCTCTGCCAGCATCAAGCCCTGTCCCCTCAGGTGAGACACCCATGGAGAATGGGCCACCCATAGCAAAACCTCCCTGATGTGTACCAAGGCTGAGGAAGGACGAAGTGATGCTCTCAGGATGCAATCCCTGACAGACAGAGCCAGACAGATAGACGACAGTTTTCCCTAAGTCTTCACCCTTGCTTCCCAGCCAGGGGTGACACCCTCCCCTCCTGCCCCCCCATCTCTGCACAGTGCCCTTGCTCATGGGTCGAATCTCCAACCCCACTGCTGGAGGGTGAGGATACAGGCTGCATAACTCACAGACCCTCTGGTGTTTGTCTTCATTGTGTCCTCAAAACCCTTTTATTCTTCCTCCTGAAAGGAGAGCTCTCAGGTTTTTGTCCTGGTGGTGCTTGTCAGACAAATCCCCTCCAGAGCAGTGGCGAAGGGAAGGCAGACTCTCTTGTGGTCGGCTCACCGCCCCGCTCCCCGGGTGCTCTCAGCCGTACCACCAATTGCTCACAAGTGAAGAAACATCCGAGGTGAGCCCAGGCTTCCAGAGCACTGGCGGAGGCTGTGGAGAGGGGAGACCCTCGCCCAGGCCCAGGAGAGGGGTCAGAGAGCGAGTCATGTGCCCGATGGCATTTCTGGAGCTCAGGCAGGGTAGGGAGCCAGCCAGCTAGAAATGATCTCATTGAAAATACATGACATGACAGCAGAGGAGCCCGCACAACTGCTCCTGGCCATGCCACCCCCCAGGCAAGGGGCACTGGCTGGGCCCAGCCCCTGAAGACATTGGGCAGAAAAGGGGATGCCTCCTGGCTTTGGTGTCTTCATTCCTCCTGAGTGGCCCCACCTAGTGAATAAGAAACTTACTGGTTCAAATAGAGGATGCTGAAAATTTTAAATGCAGGCTCCAGCACAGATGAATGCTTCTTTCTCCCAAGAAACAAGCGGCAGGACAAGAGGAACCGGCCTCAGGTTGCACCAGGGAAGGTTTAGGTTGGACCTGAGGAACAATTTCTTCCCTGACCCAATGATTTTAAAGGTCTCTTCCAACCAAAACTGTTCTATGAGTCTTTGGGGAAGAGGCTGAGCACCGGCTGCTCCAGCTTCAGGCAGGAGATACACAAATGCTCTTCAATAGCTCAGACCACCTTGCAGCAAGTACAGGCCCATGGGAGAGCTCTGATTTAGCCTGGCACAACAAATCCAGAAAATAAGAACTGAAGCAGCAAGTAGGCACCTCCTCCCGCAAGCTAGAGAGCAAGAGGTGCCTGAAGCGGAGATGTTGGAGGAGATCTGGGCTCTGGCAAGGGCCTCCCACCAGCGGCACAGGGCAGGAGAGCTGCGGGGACAGCCCGGGTGGTAGGGGACACCCAGCAGACAGCAGCTTGCCACACAAGCAGATTCAGCCCTCCAGATGGCAGAGAGATAACTAATTACCCACTAATTATTAATCAGTTCCCTGTGATTTTATCTTAATTGGGCTCTTTCCTATCCAGCCTTCTACAACATGTCCTTGGTTCTGAGCAAGCGGCGCTGAGCCGCGGTCCCCTCACTGCTGGGGTCACCCCACGCCCTGTCCGTGCCCGCCCTGAGATGGGGTGGTGAGGGGGCCAGAGAGGGGGCACTGGAACGCCCTGGGCGCTGTCAGAGCCATTTACAGGAGTGAAGCACCTCAGGACATCACTGACCAGCTTTGGTCACCTATAAAACCCCCTGAGCACTTCTGGTGCAGTGCGAATAGTAAATACACAAGAAGGATCGATAATGGGAGGACAGCTCGGCCGGGGCTGCCGATCCATGCGACAGCAGCGTGCCTTTCCTCCACTCCATACCCAAGGCAAGGCAGGACATGGCCTCACTGCCCACAGTGGAGCTGACATCGCTGCACCACCTGCCTCTGTTTGCAGCCTTCCCCTCGACAGACCCAAGACACCCCCCAAGATCCCATTCCCCAGGGTCCCAGATGAGCCCAGCTGAGCCGAGCACCCCTTGCCAGCCCAGCATGCAGTGGCTGTCCCAGCAGATCTGCTGGTCTCCTGTCTTCCCCACTGTCAAGGATTGCCCAGGCGTGTCCCAGGGGGCCCAGGGCAGGGGTGGAGTCCCCCTGATCCCTGGAGGGGTTTCCAAGCTGTGGAGATGTGGTGCTGAGGGACATGGGGCAGTGGTGCCCTGGCAGTGCTGGGGAATGGTTGGACTCCTTGAACTTAAAGGCCTCTTCCAACCAAACCAATTCCGTGGTTCTATGATTCTAGTGCAGCAATTAGCGCACACAGACTCTAATGATCCCTTGCAGTAATTGAGGGCAGGCAGGAGGTATGTGCAGGCAGTGCCAGGCTGGGGGCTGCCCTGTGGTTTGTGCCACCAGCCCTGGGCAGCAGCAGCCAGCAGGGATAGTGAGGATGGAAAGAGGAGAAAATGTGGTTTGCATTCAGCCCTGCTGCTGCCTCCAGCCACAACCGAGAGGCAGAGGAAGGTGAAGGCTCACACCTCAGTCTCTGGGCTGCAGGTAGAGGATGGCAGGTTTTCCCCGAGGCCCTCCCAGACATATGCAGCCCAGCATCACCAGCACCCTGCGGGCAGGGGCAGCCGACCTGCTGGGATCTGCCCAGCCTCGGCACTGGCTCACGGGCAGGAGCTCGGCAGCAGCCCCGAGCTGGGCAAACAGCCTGCGGGGCTGAGCCGGGCCCCCCGTGTGTGGCGATGGTGGGGGCAGAGCTCAGGGACAGTGGGAATCCCTGGGAAAATCTTCTCCATGATTTATTCAGATTACAGGTATTTCAGTGCGTTGGCTGTAATTAAAGTTCAACATCTGAAGCAAAATAAGAGCAAAAACCTTCTAACCACTTTAAAGAGAGACTTTGAGAGAGGGAAGCAATAAAACATGCCGTGCTTAAACAAATCCTCTTACCTTTCATCATTCCCTGGCTAATTATCAAAGCTATCTGTGTTTCGGGATAGAGCCCCATTCCTGGGCCTCTTCCCCCTTTCCACCCCGCCTTGCAGTCCCAGTCCTTCCTCTAGTGTATCCTAGTCCCTCCCAGTAAAGCACCAGTAATTCCAGGGCCTGGCTGGCACAGCGAGTGGTGCTGGGGTCCCAGCCCCAAGAGATCCCCCAGCAGCGCAGGGGAGGTGACAGCAGCTCCCGGGGGGGACAAGCTTTTCTCCACCACTGGGACAGGGCAGGACACTCAGCATCCCACAGGGATGCTTTGCCTGTGGCTGGACTTCAGCCACGCCGAGTGTCTGCCACGAATAACGGAGCCCTTATTGTCCCCACCATGGGCCGTTGGCATTGTTCGCTGGCATGAAATTCACCCCCAAAATGATTTATTTTAAAAAATGAGAACAAAGGTGGGGGTTTGTCTTGGCTGCAGGCGAGAAGGGCTGGAGAAGGGATGATTGAAAGCTCCCATTGACCAGCCTGACTCTGGGAGAACACTCAGCTGTAGGGAAGCAGTGGCTCATCCAGGAGCCTTGTGCCTGTCTCTGCCCTGCCGTTCCCAGGCTGGTTCTGTCCCTCTCTCCTGGCTGGAGGCCTCCTGCCACTCCAGCCGTCTGCTTTTTCCTAGGAGAGCAGAGAATGCCCTGAGAGGTGGTGGCTGCCCCATCCCTGTCCCCATTGCAGGGGAGGNATTTTCCTAGGAGAACAGAGAATGCCCTGAGAGGTGGTTCCTGCCCCATCCCTGTCCCCATTGCAGGGGAGGTTGTTGGGGGCTCAGAGCAACCTGCTCTAGTTGCAGATGGCCCTGCTCCCTGCACAGGGGGCGCACTCAATGACCTTTCAAGGTCCCTTCCCACCCAAACCATTCCGTGACTCCGTGGCTCCAGCAGCACAGGAGGAGCCATCTCTCCCACCTGCTCATAGCACTGATTTATCTATTTAAGTTTCCTCCAAAGCCTGGCAGGAAAACAAAGGGGGAAATATGAGTACGATCACTAAAATGACAACCGCTTTAATGAATTATCAAGGAAAATGATTTCCTAGTGGCAAAAGAATGATGGAGTGAAGCCGTCAGGGCTGTCGGGAAGGTGACAACACCCCTGAGGGGCAGCCCGAGTGCTGGTGTGCCCAGAGCTGCCTTGGAGGACCCATGGGGACGGGCGCTGCAGAGGGAGCTGGGCCAGTGTTTGGGGAGGAAAGGCAGCAGATGGAAAGAACCCCTCCATCTGGGAAGGTGGAACATGGGCATAGAGGGAGACCTACTCTCTTCATGGAAGGAAAAGCACCTTCTTCTGAAGGCAGGTGGGTTACTGGAGCCAGCCATGTCCGCTGGAGCAGCGGCTGCCCACCAGCAGACAAGGCGGAAAACAGAAGCTGCCTTGCCCATCTGCAGTGCTCATCGCCCACCCTGTGACCCTCACACACACAGCACCCATCACCTTCCCACCTCCAAAACCCCCAGGACACATGCCGGACTCCCTCCCTCCACCGCTGTGCTGGTCCCAGCCCCACACCACTGGCACTTAGTGAAACACCGAGCACTGTGCTGCTCTCCAAGCCACCCTGTTCTTCGGTCTGGGTTTCTTTTAATTATTTTTTTTTTTATGCAGTAGTGAGAGGCTTTTGGTGGGTCAGCTCTTCGGCCATGCCCACAGCGAGCTGCTTGCCAGCTGCCTGCTTGCCACTGGCTGCCTTCTGGTTTGAGTTACCCGGGCTGATCACATTCCAGTGTAAAGTGCATTTTTTCCCCCTCTCTTCCCCTTCCCACCCTCCCACCCCTGCTCCATCTCCCTTCCAGGAGCCCCCTTTGATTTAGTGCTTGCGAAAAGCTGTAGGACATGGCCCTGAGCTGCGGTTCAGGTACAGAGCAGCGGAGCAGAGCACAAATTATTCTGGATTAACCTGCCTATGGAAACGGAGCCTGAGCATCCCTGCGGTGCCGAATTCTGCTTGTGCCCTCGTCCCCAGTGGCGAGCAGGGTTGGCAGCAGGAGCACCCAATTCAAACCCCTCAGACAGAGCTTGAACACGCCAACAACGCCCGCTTCAACCCCCCAGGACAGGAGTCAGACACCTCAAGAACTGGTGCAGGCAAAGGCACTGGCAAAGGCTGCGCCAGGGACCCCCGAGCCTGGCAAGGAGAGCAGTTGTCCCAGCCCCGGTGCTGCTGCCGAGGCTGAACCGCAAGTGCCAGGGGACACTTCCCCGGTTTCACATCTAATCTCTTCAAGTTCCCTAAGTGTTTGGGAGTTAAAAAGCTTCACTGAGCCCCTGCAAAAGCAGAAAGCCAATAAAAATAAAATCAGCTGCACCTGCACAGGGGGAGGAGGGGAGCGGCTACTGTAGAACACAATTTCCTTTATAACATATGCAAAATGGTATTGAACAGGATCTATTCTGGATTTGGAACAAAACCTAGGGAAGCTGAAGCGTCAGGCCCTGGAGCATTGCTCTGAGTGTGTCCCCATGGTTGGCCTACCAGGAGCCAGGTCTCCCTGCTGCTGGGAGCCCTTGGACCCACTGGTGCTGTTGGGCTGGACTAGTGGCAGAGACAGGAAGGATGAGGGCAGGACCATCCCTGCAGGTCCATCCCTGCCTTTCCATCACTGCAGGTCCATCCTTGCCTCTCCATTCCTGTCTCTCTGTCCCTGCCACCTCCACCCCTGCTGCTCCCAAGTGATCCGATTCCTGCGCCACCTCTGCAGCTGGGGTCGGGATACACCTGAGATGCAGCCACACATTGGGATGATGCTTCAGAGTGTTTGAAATTTGACCACCGCTGCGGAAAAGATGAGTAAACCAGGGGAAAAAAAAATTTAAAAAAAGAAAAAAGAAAAAGGCTAATGTGAAAATAATAAATTGCAAACATTCCTGTGGTGGAAGTGGATTCTCTGCCTCCTTTTATCCCTGCATATTGTCTTCGCAGCAGCCGTCTGTGAAATTGCACTGTTATTGAAGTAATTCTGGGGGTAATTAGAGTTAATAATTCAGTATTTTATTTCTATTCTCCAGTTACTGCAGGGGGAAAAACGTACATATATATATAATCCAGGGAGCAAAGGACTAGTTCTCCTTTTCATGGCAAAAAATAGCTTTGTCTGGGTCCAATCCTCCCCTGTGCCCACTCACATCCCGCGGCACCCACCTCCAGCCCATCCTGCTGGCTGTCCCCTCCCAATGGGGGACCCCAGCCCTGCAGCTGCACCCCAGCCTTTGCAGCATCCCCGGCTGGGATTTAGGGTTACCGGAACAGGGAGAGCTGGGTACTCCACCACCCACAGCCCCCAGCATGCCAAGGTCCCTGCGAGGGGCTGCCCAACCCCACTGGGCGCAGGCGACCAGCTCGCAGCATCTCCGAAGTGCGACCGGCCGGTCACCGCCTCGCCACAGTTACCCCTCTGAAACATTAAAGAACTTTTCTGTTAAATTATTTGGAATTAAGTTTGGCAGTGGAGCCCTTTGGGAGGGATCGGATTGATTTCCTCACTGAAATGAGTTTAGAGAGGGCTCAGTCTGGTTCCTCGTGCTAATTATGCCGTGCAATAATTAAGCCGTCAGCAGTTTGGGAGATGGAGGTTTATCTGGGGAGGGAAGGGGAAGGTGAGCCCACCCCAGGGGCTCCGCTCCAGCCCAGGGTTGGGCTCAGCCTTCCGAAACAGGATTAGGGCAAGAGACAGACCGAGCACAGGAGTTATTAGAGCAGGAAATTTCAAATTATATGGAAATAATCTTCTGAGTGAGAGTTTATTTTGGAACTTTAGAGTTAATAATTCAGCACTTCTGGGATTTGGCATGTGAAGTGACAAAGATTAAAGGCATATTGTCAGGTTCACAATTCGGTGTTTTCAAACAATGCCGTTCCTTACCTGGGTTACACGCACAGCAGGACTTTATCTGCTTCTCGCTAATTCCCACGCTCCGGGCTCCACAGGCATGGAAGGTCCAACGCTCCCCACTGAGCCACGAGGATTTAAGAGTCTGGACAGCGCTGGAGCGAGCTCTTGGATTACCAAGACTAAAATATTCTTCAGAACATGTGCTAGCACATTATGAAGTATAATCATAAATAATTAAAACTTAGCTACACTTGTCAAATAAATGAACAAAGTACATTTTGTGATGTATTATCCACGCCTTCCCTCGACTGTGTTTGTCACTAGCTCATCGAACTGGGCAAACTATTTATAGCAAACAACTTATTCAAAGCGTTTTGCCCTTTTTTTCTTTCTTCCTGCTTGTGAATTGTTCATGAACAGACTCTGATTCTTCACTAATTTGTTCACTCTTCATAATTGCTCAAAATACATTTCATGTGCATCGGCTCCAGCGTGCGCGGGCTGATTGCAAACAGCTTCGACCACATCCAGGCGCTGGTTTTGGCGCTTCCAGCCTCGAGGTTGCCACTTCAGCCCTGTTCTGCCCCCTGTGCAGGACAAAGGGACCAGAGCCCAGGTTCACTAGGTGGCCTTGAGCATGCTGTCAGGAGGATGAGGCTCCATCTTCCCACCAGCAGGATGCCCAGGGACCTGACTTCAACTGCAAATCCCTGTTCCAGCTGCCTTAAGTTTAGCTTCTCCACAAGAAGGGGCCTTTTCACAGTCCCACAGACGGATCCTGCTCACCTGCCGGCCAGGAGGTCAAAGCAGCGCTGAGCCGTGGGGTCTGGCTCCTCCAGCCTCCTCCCCAGCCCTCTGGGCAGCTCCAAGCTCAGGCGAAACTGCAAGACAGGTCCAGCCTGAGACGTGCCCCGAGAAGCCGACACGTCTGGGGTAACGTCGCTCAGGGACATCTTGAGTTGGGCTCTGGCCACCGGTGCAGGATTTTACATGACCCAACAGTTCTCCTTTGCGGCTGGTTCATGGCAAATATGCAGAACGAGCTACTAAGGGGAGGGGAAAAAAGAGTTCAGGGCAAGCTTTTAGCATTCAGGTGGTTCCTCTTCTACTGGTGGGGTAATTTTCCTACTGAACTGCATTACTTTGTTTGGGTTTTTTAATAAAAGAGAAACCACCTTCAAAGCAACGTTTCCGTTAACCTCTCACTGCCTGAGTCCCGGCGCTGCGGGCAGTTCCTGGATGCAGCAAGGCAAGAAGCTGGTGGTGGTGGCTTTTGGCAGGCAAAGATGAGGGACGAGACCAGAAGGTCTCCACCTCCTTGAAATTCCAGGAAACCTCCCAAGCCTCCACGCTGGCTTCTGCTGCTGGGGGCCCATTGAAGCACCCAAGATCCACATCTGGAGCATCCAAGGTACAGACAAGGAAAGTCTTGGCCATGCAAGGTGAGGTCGTCACCATGCAAGGTGAGATGGTAACCATGGCTCCACCTGTGGGGAGCTGCTGCAGTTTTATTATTAGTTTTCTGTTTAAAAAAAAAAAAAAAAAGCTCTATAAATAAATAAATAGACACTAAAATTGAACCAATTCAACAGGGACATTTCTGAGAAGCCAAAGGAGGAACCGAGAGACCAGTGGCCAGGGAGGAAACCTCTGCTGTCACCAGACGCAGGCCAGCAGCCCTCATTTCCAGCCACCCGACACTTCCCCACTGACAGGACCAGCTGGTGCCAGTGTGGTGCCCGCGCCAGTAGTGGTGGCAGTGCCAGCTCTGCCCTCACTGCCACCAGCCCCAGGGCCAGCAGCAGGGCAAGCCCAGGGTGACTCAGGCGATGCAAGACAGACGGGCTCTCCTTGGCCCAGAGGGGGGAACATCTGGCATCTTGCCTCCTCCAAGGTGTTGAGCCCATCAACCTACCAACCACGAGAGAGTAGCTGGGGGTGGAGGAGATGAAAGTGGGGAGGTGGAAGGCACCGGCAGACAGCGGGATGCCGACACGCCCGGTGGCTTGGTTTCCGACTCAGGTCCGCACCCAGGTGAAGACAAAGAACCTGCACAGGAATTTGACTGCAGGCTGGTGTCTCGTCAAGACATCGTCATGCTGGCCTCGTCTGGGAGGTGCACAGCTCATGGGAAACCTCCAGCCAGATCACCGGAGGCACCTTCACACCTAGGGCGGGGAGCAGCTGCCCCAAACCTCCCTCACCCCAAGGATGCTCTGCGCTGGGCTCTGCACCCTCTCTCCCTCCTTGCCAACACCTTTCACCTCTCCAGACAGACAGCTCCCAGTGCAGCCATAATCCTCCCGGTATTTCTGGTGTGTCTTTGCCCCAAGGGAGCTGGGGACCTTCCAGTTCTCCGATTCCCTATGCGGTTAGTCAGGAAATGCAGCCTTGCCATCACGGCCTCGGGTGCAGTCACGGACCAGCTCCCCTGGGAGCACCCTGCCGTGGGTGCCAGACCAGTACCCAGCCCAGCTCTGCTCAGGGCTGCGATGATGCTGGAGGATTTGGGAGGATTTTCAGTCTTTCTGTGTCTCTCCTAAATGCAGAAAATGAAGAGGTACTTAAGAATCCGCTGTTTATATTGAAAGTCAAAATCCCTTTAGAATTTAATCTCGTGGTGATGGATTTAAAACTGTTACAGACAGTCGAGTTCTTTTTTTATCGCGGCAGTCGTGGTAACTCTTTGAAGCCAGATTTTGTTGCAAACAGGGTTTTTTGTCCCCGAGGCCCCGTCACCGTGATGGTTGTATCTGGCTGCGGGTGACAGAGGTGGTCAGGGAGGGGAGGTTCCCCAGCGGACATGACACAGGGAGGACATGCAGTGGCACCTGGGGACACCCGTCAGCGAGAGCATCGTTGCAAGGACCCAACCTTGGCTCTGCCCTGCGGGTCGCGCCATACCTGCTCACCAGGGAGCCTGGTGATGCTGTGGGCTCAGCGGGATGTGGCACCGGCACAGGGAGCTGCCCAGTGCTCGCAGGGGATGCGCTGGGTGCCTGCCTACCTTGCTGGGATTCACTTTCCCTCTCTAACATGAAACATTTGCGTTAAACAGGTACAATCACCAAAAAAACCCACCCTTATTTCCAAGAAAAAGGGAATGGCCAAAAGGCCGAACCTGCAGTACCCCAGCACCGCTGAATCAGCCCTGGCTCAGCGGAAGGAATCTCCACCCTCTGAATCACCAGCCCGGTGAGTGCCAGTGAGCGCCAGCTCCACTACTCGGCTCCCATCGCGGCATGGCTGACCCAGTTCCCACCTCACATGTACAAGCCGGTGAGATTATCCAGCGTGGCCATCACGCTGCAGACACCGTGCGTGCCCACAGGGGAGGAAGGATTGACATCATTTTCATGTAATGCGAAGGGAGGCAAAGGAAGAGGAAGAGGGAGAGGGAGAGGGACAGACCCACAGGGCTGGGTCATGGATCTCGCTGTACCCACCACATCACTCCACAGAGCCCACACTGGCCTAAAGGCAGCTGATAGATGCTACCTGCGTTTACCGAGTTCCCGCCTCTGATTAGTCCCCACAGCTTTGAGTGTGGCAGCAGCTGGTGAGGATAGAGAAGAGCACAGAAATACGCAGGAGATTGAAGACTTATCCAGCCCTTCCGCCCAAACCACACCCACCATCTTACAATGAAATCCTGCTCCCCCTTGTCCTACCAGCACCCCAAAAGCTGGGGAGGTGCAGATGCACTTATTACAGAATCACAGAAGGGTTTGGGTTAGAAGGGTCTTTTCAAGCTCATCTGGTGCAGCTCCCGCCTACAACCTCCCCATTCACCCTGCCGTGAGCAGGGCCATCTGCAACTAGAGCAGGTTGCTCAGAGCCCCCAACAACCTCCCCTGCAATGGGGACAGGGATGGGGCAGTGACCACCTCTCGGGGCAACCTGGGCCAGGCTCTCCCCACCCTCAGCAGCAACAATTTCTCCCTTCTCCCCAGTCTAAATCTCCCTCTTTCAGTTCCAACTCCCCCCACACATGCCTTGTCCTGTCCCACCAGGCCCTGCTCTGCCAGGCCCCTTGAAGCCCTGCAAGGCCCCCAGAAGGTCTACGCGGAGCCTTCTCTTCTCCAGGCTGAACCCCCCCAGCTCTCCCAGCCTGGCCTCCCAGCAGAGGGGTTCCAGCCCTCCCAGCATTGCTGGGGCCTCCTCTGGCCCCGCTCCACCAGGTCCCTGTCTCTGCTGGGCTGAGGCCTCCAGAGCTGGACCCAATCCTGCAGGGGGTCTCCCCAGAGCAGAGCAGCACAAGTAGAGCAGCTTCTGCTTGTGCTTGTAGCATCTCGGGGAGCATCCCCACCAGCACTGCCAGCCCAGCCTGGAGACGAGCTCTCACCCCTCCCCACTAATAAACCTGCCGGCAGGAGTTATTGACCTTGTCCCCATCTTTCAGCTGCTGTTTCAGGAGACTGAGAGGAGAGACACAAGGTCAGTGTCTCTCACCCGGCAGCAGCTGAGTGGCCATTTCATCACCGAGGAATAGGCTGGTGCTGAAGAACGCCTTGGCTGGGGGAGAGGAGCTGACAGACAGGCAGGGGGCTGGGGAAGCAGCAAGAGTGGGGGGCTACAGGGAGCTGCAGGAAAGCCGAGACCCTTTGTCTTTATCCAAAGACCCTTTTTAAGTTCCTGTCCTGTAGGGGGTCCTGGCACAACCAGACCAGACCTCCTGGCTGTGGAGCATGGGGCTTCATCTCTGCACAGCCCCTGCCTTGAAAAAGCTGCTTTAGCCCCAAATCCCTGCTGACGTGTCCCTGAGCCTGGGCACCGGAGCTCCCCATTGCCTTGCTCACATGCATCCGTCTCACTGGAAAATTGCTGCAATGACGTGCTCGAGAGACCTGTCAGATTCGGTTAAAATTAGCCAGTGGACTCAAAGTTATTTACTGGGGGACAGATGGACGCTCGCGCGCATGCCGAGCACACAGTGTGCGCCCAGCAGCTCTGGGAAACCATCTCCAAGCACGATCATGAGCCTGTGCTTGGAGAGGACACGGGACCAGAGGCTGAGCGGGGACTGTGAGACGCGCTGGGCTGGGCTTGGCAGATGGTGTCTGTGGCGGAGGGGCTGGAAATTGGGCTGAAACCTGTCCTGGGGGGGAGCTGGCCTCGAGCCGGCCCGACAGTGCATTGTGCAGAGGGTCAGCTCCAGGCAAGCCCAGCCGCAGAAGATGCTCTGAAATCCTGCACAAAGGAGCAGGAGAGGGCTAGTGGCCACCCCGCCGGCCTGGCAGCCTTTTAGCAGCCGTCATCAAGGGGAGAATGAAATGCTCAGCAGAAAAGCCTGTCATTTGATAACAACCATGAGATAGGACAGCCTCCTCCTGTTTCCCCATGGCTGGCTGCAGGGCCAGGAAGGACAAAAAGCCATGTCCGGGCAGTGCCCTGGGCTGGCAGCTCACACTGACCGTCCTCCTCTCCCTGCGGCTGAGAAAAGCTGCTTGAGAGGCACAACCAGGGGAGAGACGGGGCAGACAGCTCACCCCAGGGCTGTGCAAGCTGGGAATCCTCTTTTTTGCAGGGCTCTGCACTGGGGCGGCTGGAAATCCTGACAGTGCTCCCAACATGGGCTGCCAGAGCTCGTCATGCTGGGATGTGGGTCAGGCCCCTGCGCCAGAGGGTGAATTTCCTCCTTTGCCAGTCTCTCGTGGTTTCATTCAATGCTGGCCCATCACCGAGCCGGTATCCATCCCTGTCAGCAGCCTCAGTCACTGACGGGTGGTATCGTGGAGACCATCCACTGGTGCCGCTCTGCTGGCAGGCCCTACCCCCCCGTTCCCTGGCAGGCAGATAATTACCTTCTCCCAGACTCAGTCGTAATGAGCCTAGGTGCTCATTTCCCATCCAAGCAATTTACTCGGCAGATCCTCCAGCTAAAGCAGAGTCCCACCAAAGGGCCCGGGAGAACGGCTGCGCCTGTGATGGATGCAGAGAACGTCTGAGCAAAATTACCTCCTGGAGAGGAAACATGAAACAACAGAGAAGGGAAAAGGCTGGAGAGTGAGGGAAAGGAAGACAAAGAAAGGGGAAAACACAGCCTGGGTAGTGGAGGGAAAGCAGGAGAGGCTCTAACAGACATTGTTCTGCAGGTTCCCTGTGCCCCAGCTCTCCAGCACAGTCCAAAGCAGCGTCCTACTCAACACAGACCACATGTCTATAGAAATACCAGCCACTGGCGAGCTCCAAATGCTATCAAAACACAAACAGAGGGACTCAAAGGAAAAGGTTTGAGCTTGAAAACCTCAAAGGTTCCTCTGAAAAAGGAAAACCATCCTGCTCTGTAACAGCAGCATGTGCTGGGCAAGGGACGGGGAGGGCAGGGGCAGGGGAACCCAGGACCCTCAAGCAAGCTCTGGCTGCCTGGTAACGCTGATGCTCTGTACCCTACAGCTGCAAGGGACAGTCTCTGTGACATCTCCTGAGGAGGGGAGCAGGGTTTTGGAGAAGCGAGAGCTCCGTGAGCTGCCAGTCTCCGGCCCAGCCATGCTCAGAGCGGCAGCCACGTGCCTGCTGCTGTGCGGAGGTCGGGGGGCATTGAGCTCGGCCAGGGGCCAGATGAATCTCTTCCTTCTCAAACTCCCTCAGATTGGGCTTGTGCAGGGCAGGACAGGTTTACTGACACCTGTGAACCCTGACCGGCACTGTGTGGGGCAGGCACCCCGGCAGCAGCGACCTTTGAAGGGGAGTGAAGGAGAAATGATGTTTAAAAATAGCATCTGGCTTCACCTTGACATCATCTCGCTGAGAATCACAGAACGGTTTGGGTAGGAAGGGACCACTAAAGGTCATCTAGTGCAACCCCCCACACACAGTGAGCATCCCCCTCCCCAGAGACTGCTCCAGACATTCACCCCTCAGCTGCCCTGAAACCTTATCCTGGTTTCCAGCCAAAATTAATTCTTCACTAATTTACAACCATTTGATCTTGTGCTGATACTCTCACCTATGGGAAATGGTTTGTCTCCCTCCTTGGTGTTTGCTCCCCCAAAATGTGTTTACAGACAGTCATTATATCCTCTCTCAGCCTCCACTTGCTGGGGCTGAACAAACCGCTTTCTCTTCATCTCTCGTCTTACAGTGGATACAGAGCTTGAAATCCGTGATTTTAGCCACAGGCAACAGCCCTCAGCAGCCCAGAGCGAGCAAGGTCAAGTCCAAAGCTGCTCTGAGCATCACGCTGCCCTAGTTCTTCTCTTTGCATTTATCTCATTGGCAACTGAGCATCCGATCCAAACATGAGCGAACATACCCAAACCAGCCCGTTCAGCACCCCCGGGCCCCTGGGATGGGTCTTTTCCTGGTGACTGTGCTGCAGAAGGAGGCTCTCGGCTGAGCAGAAGAGGCAGCAGTAGCTGGGGAGGCCCAAGCAGAGATAAAACACTATTAAAAAACCCAAATGATCAAAACATTAAAAGAGGAAAAACTTAATAAATTAAAACGTAAATCTATTTTTGTTACATCTGTTCGGAGCCTTTAAGGAGCTTTAGGACAGCTGTTGCTATATCCCATTTAATCTTGATGTTACTGTAATGAGCTAAGTCATGGAGTCTGAGCTGATTGTCTCTGCAGGCAAATTCCAGAGTTCCAGTGAAAATGCTGCTCCCAGCCAGGGCTAGATTCCCAGCTCGCCGTCCTGGAGTGCAGGGGTTCTGTGGCACCCCTGGGCAGCCCTTGGTGCTGGCCCTTGCCAAATACTGGTGCTGAGCATCACTGGGACCCCACTGCACAACCTGCTGATGGGGGGTGAGGGTTGGGCTTCCTGGGCACAGAGGGGGCTTTTGGTGGCCAGCAAGCCCCCAACACAGGGATGCAGAGGGGACACGCCTTGCCCAGCTGACAGAAACAGGGAGTGAAACTGCAGCATGGGGGTCCAAGCCCCAGGGGGCTGGAACCCTCCCACCAGCAGTAGCCCCTCACCAGGACCCAGGGCTGAGCTGCAGCTCCACTGCCTGCCCAACACCCTCTCCTCACAGGCAGGGAGGCGAAAGCGAGGGCTGCACCCACGTGCTTGCCCCAGCCTGCATGCTCAGCATGCTGCCGGGGGTCCCTGGAGCCAAGACCCCGGCCCAGCCATGCTCCCCCTCCTCCATCACCCCCCCATCTCTGAGTGGCGGCTGCTTCTCTGATTTCCTCGCCCCGAGTCATCACGCCCCCCTTTGCTCTTCATCTCTTCCCCCCTGCTCACTGGCATGGTTATTACTCTGACATTAGAGGCTTTGTTTTTAATTTCCTAAATTACAGCATAATTTAGGCTAATTATTGCTTTGTCCCTCTGATCTTATTAAACCTTTAATCCCTCGGTGGTTCCCCACCCAGTGCAAAGTCTGCTTTTCTCACATTCATTCCTGCACTGGGCCTGCTCTCGCCTCTTGCCCCAGGCGGCCTCACCTCCGAAACAGGCTGCAGATGCCCGACTCTTCCCTCGGCAGCTCCCCTTCCAACAGTGCCATAGGAGGCCCTTCTGCAGGCAGAGAGGAGCTCGACATGAGCACACAGACCCCTCGAGAGGGACCTGCCTCTCCGCTAATCTGGCCAGTATTTCCAGCACCATAGTTATAAACCCCTCCTGGCTTTTATCCTGCTTGACATTGTCCAGTTGCCTTTTAATCCCAGGTGCTTCGGTAGACGCATGTCCCACCAAGGAGCCACACAGCATGGTAGCCCCACTCCTCCCATCTCCAGCCAAGTCTTACTATGATGAGCAACCGCTGGCAGGGCTCTGCCCGTCTCCTTCCTTGCCAAGCCCACTGGTGGCTTTTAATTACCCCTTCCTGCCCCCACCCAGCTACTAACCACTTCCCATTTGCAGCCCTGGGAGGCTCCTGGAGGCACCACCTTCCCAAGCAACCCAAGGCTTCTCCTTGCTGCAATGTGCAGAGGGTGGCACACATCCCTCAGCACCCTATGGCCATCCGAGCCATGTAGGAGCCCTCGGCAGAGCCCAGCATGGGGAAAGTCCCTAATTATCCCCATGGACCTCACCTCAGCAGCTAGGACAATCCTTGCTCCCCACAAACCAGCACATCTCCTGCCATTCAGCAGCAGAGATGTGCACGGAGCTAATCCCCAGGGAATGCAGCAGGGACGGTGTCCTCAGTGGGTGCTTGGCATGCTCCCCATACATCCCACCTTTTACCCAGCTCTGCTGAGCCCCCACTCACTGTCTCTCCTGCCAAAGCTCCTGGCTGGCAGAGCACAGTGGGGCCCGAGCCGGAGCAGATCGAGGTCCCCAGGGACAGGGCCACAGGAGGAGTGAGTGCGCTGCAGGAGTGGGGCTCCCTCACCCAGGTGATCCCCAGATCAACCTAGCCAAGGCACCAGCCACGGAGCACTCATGTTAATTTGCTTGGGCAAAACAGATTATAGAAATTTACTTTTTATAGCTACAAAGTTGAAGGATTCTCTGACCACAGGCTGCAAAAATCCCCTTAATGAAGCCCCACAGCTCTCCAGGGCTTTCGGAAGAGCTCTGGCCCCTGGCCCCCCTTCTCCACTTGAAGTATTGTTTCTCTCTTCAGCCTCCTGCCAAGAATCTCTTCAGCTCTGCAGCTGGATTTGATACAGGGGTGGGGAGAGGAGCTTAATCACAGCAATAAAGAGAGAGGCAGAGAAGCTGTTCTGGGGGAGTCTTTCAAGGAGCAGGCTTTAAAGAGTCCCCAAGAGCCAAGGGGGCTCCCAGATGCGCTGCCCAAGCTGGAAAAAAAAACACCAAGAAAGGCCAAACAAAACCTCTCCCAGGCCTTTTCTGCCTCTAATTTATCCCAGTCCCCGGATTAAAAGTAGGTCATTAAAGCGGCTGCATGGACAGGGGTGAGGGTAGCGCTGCTCGTGTCAATTAAACAATGGTAAATCACAGCCCCCAGCCCCCGCGCTGCCTGGAACGGAGCCAAATTTACAGCCGGGTGGGAGAGAAGCCACAACAGCACCGAGACCTGAGTGCAGTGTGGCACAGCCAGAGCCACCGGCCCTGTGTACGGAGCAAATTGCCGGGGACTCAGCTGGCTTTGAGTGATGGGACCTGTTTTTGAGGACTCATTTGGTGGGAAAGCTCTGGAGAGAGCTGGGGCCACCACTGGCTTCACACCTCCTGCTCCGGCACCACCTGAGAGCCATGGCACTGCTTTAGGCATGGGGACAGGGCACTGCCACGTGGCACAGAGCAGCCTGCCTGGGCAACTCAGAGAATGCCCGAGAGGTGGTCACTGCCCCATCCCTGTCCCCATTGCAGGGGAGGGTGTTGGGGGCTCTGAGCAACCTGGTCTGGGTGCAGATGGCCCTGCTCCCTGCAGGGGGGTTGGACTCGATGACCTTTAAAAGTCCCTTCCAACTCAACCCATTTTATGGTTAATCGTAGAATAGTTTTGGTTGGAAGAGACCTTTAAGATCATCGAGTCCAGCCTTTAACTGCCAAGAAAGAGACCCCACAAATCTGTCTGTGGGCTTTGCTGCTATTATCACATTATTTTCCTAATTTGTGCACATTAAAGGTGGCACAAACACAAATCGCCTGCACTGAGATGTAAACAGACAAGGCATCAGGTCTCCAAGAAGCGCAAGTCCCTGCTCCCATGCACCGGGCAGGAGTCGGAGCTTCCCCAGCGGCACATGGCACGAGTGGCCGCTGTGCCAGTGGTGCCGGAGCCCAGCGCAGCCCAGCGTCCTCCCCACCGCCAGCCCTGCGAGTGTTTCCAATTACCATCTCCGGAGAGCCGGCGAGCGCCATACACCTGCAATTACCAGGCGGAGCGGCTCCAGGCGCGGAGGACAGCGGAGCTCGTGTTGTTCCCAACTCAGCACAAAGAAGTCCTTACATCCACCCAGCAGCCAACATGCGCCGGAGAGGGGAACAATTATATTTTTATTCTCTCGTTTCAGTGCTCATTAGCATTCCTTCACACGGNAGCTCGGTGCCGCTCAGACAAAAGCTGCTCTGCAGAACTGCAGGATGGGATGAGCATGGTGAGGAACATGTGGCTTTCCTCGGCAGGGTGCCTGGCACTGCCTGTTAATGATTTCCAGGTCAAATTAGCTCCTGCTATTCAGCTTTGGTGCTGTGGGGCCGGCCATTGCCCAGGACCAGCATCGCCCAGAGCTGAAACTCCTTCTACCGCCCCAAAAAGCTCTAGGGGAATGGGACTGCCCTCTCTGCAGCCATCTGGTCGCTCTCTCCCAGCTCTGTCCTGATTCTCCTGCAAATTGTCCTGCCTTGAGGACACCCCCAGCCAGGGAGGGTCCTGTGCCAGCACCCTGCTCTGATGCCACCCAGCCTGGAAGCAGCCAGTGCTGGCTGGTGGTGGGAGGAGAGGAGAGGAGAGGAGAGGGGGGTGGTGCCATGTCGTTTCGATGCATA
>WEIS01085414.1:28213-50836 GCA_013389965.1 Todus mexicanus
GAGAGGAGAGGAGAGGAGAGGAGAGGAGAGGAGAGGGGGTTGGCCCCATCTCTTTGCTATAAATAATAATAAAAGACCTGCTCGCCTCAGCCTTAAAAGGAAGTGCAAGTTGGGAGTCATCAGCTGCAGAACCCAGAGCCCAGACATGCTCCATGGAGCAGTGAAAAGCAAAGGAGTGGCTGAAACCTCTAGTGACACTAATTACACCGAGCACGAAGCTGCATGGGGCGCAGGACTTGTCACGGTTTTCCAAGGGTTCCTCCAGGTCTCTCAGCCTCTTTGCCACATGCAGCAGCATGATCTGCTCACAGGGTCCCTCTGAGCTTGGAGATTTGCCGTGAAAATGCCCAACGTGGGCTACTGGGGCTCCTTGGGCCCATGAGGGTGGCTGGTCCTCAAGGCACAGCCCAGGAGCTGGACCCACCAGCAGAAGGACTGATGACCCAACAACATGGACAGTGACCGTGTCATGAGACATCCATGCAGGAGTGTCCTGCTTATCACCTCACACAAGGGACGCCAGTGGGGGCTGTTCCCATGCTCACAAGCTCACTGAGGTCCCAAGCTCCTGGGGACATGGGACAGCAACATCCCACTATCAGCCACCGCTGGCAGCCACCAGAATCCTCTGCCAAGGAGACAATCACCAGGGCTGTGTCTTTCCTGCACTGCTCCCCACTTGTCACTCCCTCAAGAGAGGATTCTGACTGAGGAGGAGAGGCTCAACCCCACGGGAAAGGTGGGATGACTGTTCTGGGGCATGAACTCCCCCAAATCCCTCCCAGCAGTGGCAAGCAGGACCCAGTCCCCCCTCTACCCTGGCGCACATGCGAGAAGACGGAGCAGGTGGGGAGGAAGGGTTCAACCTGCTCCAAACCAGGCTGACTCCCGCCGTCTTGCAGGTGGCCGAGTTGCCAGCCAAGGAGGATGCTGAGAGCTGCAGGACCCTTCTGCTGCTCCAGGAAATAAACCACTGTTTCACCCCAGGGGCGAGCATTTGGAAGCCGAGGAGGAGGAGAACCCCGGGGCTCTCTGTGCTCACAGCACCCAGTGCCGTCCCCCATCTCCACAGCCCCTTCCCATCACCATTTCTGTCCCCTGCCAGCTGATGGCTTGTCCCCTGGCCAGCAGGACAGAGCTGCGCTGTTGCCTCCAATTAGTATTTTATGCCAGCAGCTCAGACACGTCCGGCAAGGCGCTTGGAAGAGAGGTTTTCAGCTGGCCATGAGCTACTCCAGCTGGCCCTGCTACTCCAGCTCCCTGCATCACTTGCCCAGCTCCTGCCATCAAGTTGGGGCTGCAGGAGAGCAGAGGTGGGGATGGTGAGGATGGAAGGGGCTGTAAATGTTCTCCTGCACCTGGAAGGACTCGGAGGCATCTCTGCCCCCGTGCCTGGGCACCCCAATCCAGGGTGCTGCTCTCTGCCTGGCTCCAGGGTCCCTTTGGGCCAACCCAACTGGTGGAGGCGGCTGGTGCCTGGGCTGGTCAGGACACTGCACACCAGCAGTGCTAACAATAGCGAGGAAGAGCTGGTCTCCTGCTGGCGCCACAAAGCCTGGGCAGCCGGGCTCACCACCCACGGCACAAAAGCAATTAAAAGTTGCACACAGAGGCCACTGTGAAGAATGAGGGCACGCAGCCATGTCAGCGCCACGGTGTTCACGCCTGTCACCAGCGGAGCTGGTCCTGGGGGACACAACCGACCTGGAGATGCTGGGAAGTGCTGGGAAGCTGCTGGTCTGGCAGGACTGAGACCTGAGCAGCCGACAGGAGAGGGGTCAAAGGGGCTTGTGCAAACGAGGCACAGGCAGAGCTTCCTCCTCCACCATCCTCTCCGTCAGCCATGGCTCGGGTGCTCCCAGTCCATAAGGCCAGTTACCAGAAGAGCATCCTCAGTAATCATCACAACATCACCAGTGACCATCACAACATCCTCAGTGACCACCACAGCACCCTCGATGACCATCACAACATCCTCAGTGACCACCACAGCACCCTCAGCGACCATCACAGCATCCTCAGTGGCTGTCACGGCATCCTCGATGACCAGCAGAGCATCCTCATGGAAAAATCCTCGAGAGAAGAGCAGAAAGCCAAGCAGGCAGCCAGGACAATGCGCACCGGTTTGCATGGTGGGCACAGGCAGCCCCCGCCGCCGGCCCCCGCCTCCCCACCGCAGCCCATTGTATAACATGGCCGGGCCGTCAGGCCACATCTCATCAGCCTGGGCAGGCGTTTTCCTGCGGAGAGCCAGCGGCAGCAGCTGCCAGCCTGCATTAGGCAGCGCTGCTGCAAGCAGGGTGCAGGCAGGGGCAGAGCGGCGCAGGAGAAGGGGGTCGGGCTGGGCTCGCACAGGAGGGAGCCCCTCGTTTGCTCCCCATGGAGCATCACCTGCCACCCATCCCGCCAAGGGCTCCCCCATCCACTATCCTCCAAAAACCCACCAAACAACCCAAAAGGAGCCGTCCGTGGGGAGCGATGCCCTGAATCCCTTTTCTGGGATCAAACCAGGCCATAACGTACCATCAGCACAGGAAAAAAAAACCCACGGCCACAAGAACTGGGAGAAGAACCGATTCAGAGTTTCCGTCAGCAAGTAAATAATCACACAAACCAACGAATTTTGAGCAACCTGGAGCAAATGGGAAACGGCACAAAAGCAAACGCTGTTGTGTCCGTGAGGGTAACCAACCAACCAACCAACCAACTGCGCGCTAAACACAGCCCAAGGAAAAGCAAAGTTTGTTTGGAGCAGGGGAAGTTATCTTAAAAAAAAAAAAGTTCCATACAGCTTAACCTGATCCCTCGGTTTGGACTCCAAAGGCAAAGCCAAAATATTTTATTTAAACAAATGTCAAAGCGAGACATTTTTATATTTTTTTTGAAAAAAGTCCATTATTTTGGCCATGAACCCAGAGTGTATGAATAGTTTAGGCTGCTCCAAAACTGCATATTTTTGTCGAACGAAGCATTTATCGGAAATGTTTCACCCTACGCTGCAAGAAACAAAAGCAGCCACGGCAAAGCTGCTTCCACTATCCAGGGTGCAAGGGGGCAGCTGAGCAAGGGATGGAACATGAGAAATAGAATCAGAACATCACTTTGGTTGGAAGAGAGCTTCAAGATCATCAAGTTCACCCGTTTCTCCGAGCACTGCCAGGGCACCACTGCCCCGTGTCCCTCAGCACCACATCTCCATGGCCAGGAAACCCCTCCAGGGATCAGGGGGACTCCACCCCTGCCCTGGGCAGCCTGGGACACGCCTGGGCAACCCTTGACAGTGGGGAAGAAATTGTTCCTCAGCTCCAACCTAAACCTCCCCTGGCATTAAGTCAAGCCCGCTTCCTCTTGTCCTGGTGCCTATTACTCTTTCTTGCCTATGAGTCGATAGAAATGACTTGAATAAAATCATTGCAATGTGAAAACTAAAGATAATCCCATTATTTTTCCAACTCTGGCAACACGTAAACTCCGCAGAACATGGAACAGAACACATCCTCCTGCCTCTGCGTGAGCTGCAAGTGAGGAGCTCATTGCCCAGCTCTTCACCGGGGTGCGGGATGAGCCCCTCGGCTGCCTCGCGCCTCCTGGGCACTGCACAGAAACTCATCCCTTCGCCCCACTCAGCACTTCTGCCCAGGATGGTCGGGCTCATCTCTCCCATTTTTTAAGAGCTAATTATCCCTCTGTTAGTCTGGGGAACGGTAGCTGCAGTGTTGGTAAAAATCAGCATTCATTAACCCTTTCACAGCGGGCTGGGATTAATTTCCTGGCGACCCCACGCTGGGCGCTGTGGGCCCGGGGGGAGTGCGCCCGGCCCCAGACACTGGGGCTTTGTTCGCAGCCGAGGCTCTCGCCGGAGTATCGCCTTTCGTGGCGAACGCTCCAGCCCTGCTCCCCGCGTCCAAGAGCAGCACAGCCCAGCAGGCACCAGGATTGTTATTGGAAGTCCAAGGAGGGCAAGGAGAGGTGTCAGGCTCTGGCCATGGGTTCACGGGTGGGAGTGGGTGGCGTGGGGAGGGGGACAGGCAGAGCCGGAAGGCAACAGCAGGACCCACGCACCCCTCTCTGCTTGCCCAGAGCTGCCTCGTCCTGCTGGGATGAAGCTCAGGCCTCCTCATCCATCCCCAGGGAAATCTCTTCCCTTGGAGCACGGCTCTGGCTTCACAGCTCAGCCCTCCCCGTGCTCCGGCCGCTCACTCCTCCACAGTCCTCCCCAACCTGGCCTGTTGAGCACGTAATTAATGGTCAACACCTTCTTACAGTAAGCAGCAGGAGGATGCTGAAGTCCGTCACACATCTTTCTTATGAGCTGCTTTTGCATTTAGAGCTGTCCCAAAGCAATGCTGGGCATCGTCCGAGGTTGCACGGAAGGTGAAAGGCGGCTGCCCGCAGATAATGGCTGCTGCTGGGCAGGGCTGGCACCTTCTGGCACCGCATCCCTGGTACCACGCTCCAGGGCCAGCCTCGATCCCGTTCCTGGTGGGATTTGGGGCTTTTTCCACCCCACGGGGCCGCATCCCCACCTGAGGTCCCCCATCCCCACCCTCCTAGTCCAGGTGGAGGAGAGCAACGCTTCCCCAGCCCAGCCCCCAGAATTGCCGTCTCTCTTTCCTTTCTGGCTCGGCTGCCTCACAAAGACCCCGGAGCCACAGCAAGAGCCAATTTCCAGCAGGAACCTGGCACTGGGCTTGCTCAGGAGGATTACACCAGGCTGCAGGAATTGGCGGGAGGGGGGGAAACGCAGCTGAAACCGAAGCCTTGCTTGGTCCTTCCCACTCGGAGCGGGGAGTCCGTCTGGGACGGTCACTGCGATGAGGACTGATTGAATCATATGATTCTATGATTCTGTGACTACAGGAGACCCGCCAGGCATCGCCGCAACACACGGCTCTTTGTCACAGCTCTGCCCAAATCACGGCACTGGCTTGGGGGAAGCGGAGAGTTTCAGGAAAGGCATCTCTCTACATGGTGGGATGAGGGGATGGGTGCTCTGCTCATGCTCACGCTCCTCCCCAGGACACATCCACCCTATGGTCACGGTGCCCTTATCCCCCTGTGCCCCCAGGGACAAGTCACTGCTATCCAGGGAGAGGCACAGAGCAACCAAATAAAGGGGCTACCCCACCCCCAGGCTGGCAGGAAGGCTGGATCCCCCCCAGCAGCTCACGGAGCGGCCACAGCACCGAGGTTTCCCACTGACCTCCCATCCTTCACCAAGGCCAGGAAAAGTCAAAGCTCCACGTTCCCTTCAGCCCCTGTGCCAGCAGCCGAGGACCCTCTCCCCAGGTTGTGTTTCAGTGACGTTAAAACCTCGCACATAATTAATTGACATTTGCTGCAGAGTGATACTTGTATTTGTTCCTTTTTTAACAAAGGAAAAACCACTGGATTTATCCTGAAGCTCCCTAGTTTCACTAGGCTTCACCTCACTGGAAGAAAACTCTCTCCCTCCTCCCTCCTGCACCTTCCTGAAGGTCTGTCACCTTTCCCAGCCCTGCTGCCCATCCAGCCCAGCCCATTCCTCCTTGTCTTCCCACCAGGCTGCTCGTGCGGGGGCTGCGTGTGCCCCATGGCTCTCCCTGCCCCGCTGGGATACGTACGGAAGAGCCGTTTCGGGATGCTATAAGCTGTGCCAGGGGAACAAGGCTGCAACCATTGCCCTGGCTTCAAGCCTGGCTGCGGAGAAAGAACCTTGGCAGCATGTGAGGCCTTTCCTGAAGCACTTGAGATCAGCTGGTTGTAGCTCCCGAGAACTGCAGGTCCTTTGTGCGGAGCCTGGGCTGGGTTGTGTCTCATCCCAGATTTGCTCTGCCTTGGGGCACAGATGGCTTCGCTGTCATGAAGGACGGTGCTGCTTGATGGTTGCTGCGCCGAAACATGGAGTGAGTGCTGGATCCGCTGCCTTGGCATTCCCAGCCACATCCTCCTCCTCCTCCTCTCCCACACAGCATCAGCCAGCGCTGGGACAGGGACTGCTATCCCCGGCGCCGTCCCCACATCATGGGCCGGTGACAAACGGCCCTCTGGGGCCTCGCCGTTATTGCTTTCATTACAGAGCCCACAGGACTCGTTGCATTCCACGACGGCCTGATGGATCTTCCAGGCTCCTCTCCGGGCGAGTGTGGAAACCAGGTGCAGCCACGCTGCTGGATGCCGCAGAAACCTCGGCTGTGGGAAAAGGCCATCGCCTCGACCAGGGGAACCTGTTAGTTAGTTTGGATATACCACAGGGAAAACAAGGATAAACTTCCCCATCCTCAGTGCAGCAGCGGCCCCAGCCAAGGTTCATGAAAAGGGATTGTTGTGCTAGAGCCTGTTATGGGCTGAGGGGGTTCAGATGCTCCTCTTGGAGTGGAAACACGGAGCAGAGCAGGCGCCTGTAGGGTGCCACCCTGACCATACCACCGGGGCCAGGGAGCACCCCAGCACCCACTCCCTGCAAACACCCTGGCTCTGCCATCCTGGCAGCCGCTTCACACCCGAGTGGGATTTGGCTGAGGTCGAGTTAATAAACCTGACAGAAAGCTCCTTCATGTTAAATAATTAAAATAACTTCTCCAGTCCTGATGGGCGTCCAAAACCAGCAGCAGCTTCGCAGCTTTAATGAACTTTCCAGGTTTGGAGGCTCCCTGGCAAGATCCTGCCAAGCCCTGTCATGACCAGCCAGCCCTTGGGAGCAAAGCCACCACCCCCCCTCAGCTCCCGTGCCCCCGAGGGTGCTGGCATCCACACTTGGTGTCCTCTCCCCACTACTGCCAGGGGTGAGGATGCTCCTAAGCAAAGCCCTTCCCAGCCCGGGGGGTTTTGCAGGATCTTGTCTCTGGGTGCGAGCCGGAGGGGAGGGTGGCAGCTCCCCCCAGCCCAGAGCAATGGGGACAATGCAGTTCGTTGTACCCGTACCCCATGAGACCCCAATGTGCAGCAGCCTGAGGACACACATAGCAGGAGCACCAGGGGAGATCCTGGGGTTCCAGCAGGGTCCACTCCACCAGGTCCTGCTGTGGGTGTCCCTGAGCCTGTGCCAGGACCCTGTCTGGGCCCACCCAGAGCAGCCCTGGAGCTGAGGAACCTGCTCCGCTCCCACTCCCCGGCTGGGTGCTGGGTTCCAGGAACCTGTTAAAGCGCTTTTCTCCTCCGCTGGCAGGTCTGAGCAAGTTTGGCTCTTGCAGTTTTACCCTTTGGGCATCAGGGACCAGCGAAGCTGCTTTAAATTAAAAGCATTATTTAATTCACACCGGGATCAAAGCGGGCAGGGAGGGAGGATTTTAAACCCAGCAAACCACATATAAGCCCGCCTGCCACACCCAGGGCCCGCTCCCCCCACCCTGACCCTGCTCCCCAGCAGCCCCTGCTCGCTCCCACAGACACCCTGGCAGGGCCCCTGCACCCCAAGCTCCCCTGAGCCAGCCTGACATGTTTGATCTCCTCACCCCTCACGCATCAGCCAAGAGGCTCCTTCTTCACCTCATGGTGCCTCAGCCTCATTTTTCCTCTGAGACCCCATAAACCCAACCCATCCCTTCATGAATCCCCGCAATCACCATGCAATCCAGAACCCACAGCCCATGACGGGACAACCTGGATGGGGTGAATGTCACTGTCCTGAGCCAGCCTGGGATGCTCCGCCTGCTCCCGAGGGCAGGAGCAGCCCCTGGAGCTGCCAGGGGACAGGGGCCACAGGGCAGGGCACACATCAAGCCCCAGGCCAGCAGATCTGCTCTCAGGAGCCAGGGAGGCTGGTAGGTGGTCACCCAGGGGGAGCTGGAGGCCTCTGAGGAGCCTCCAGCTTGCGGAACAGTCCTAGAATCATTTAGGTTGGAAAACCATTGCATGGTTTGGGTGAGAAGGGACCTTAAAGCTCATCTAGCCCAACCCCCCTGCAGGGAGCAGGGCCATCTGCAACTAGAGCAGGTTGCTCAGAGCCCCAGCCAACCTGGCTTTGAACACTTCCAGAGACGGGGCATCCACAAAAGATCTTAAAGATCATCACGCCCAACCATATCCATCTGTATCCAACCCTAAGTCCATCGAGTCACTGCGCCCATGGCAGATGCTGCAAGTATTAGACAAAAACCTCCATGTTTCTTAATGCTGACCAGACCAAACCAAACCAAGCCACACCAGACCAGACCAGACCACACCAAACTAAACCACACCAAACCCAACCCAACAGCTCCCTCCAACACCAGCAGGAGAAGACGGTGAGGAACTGCACGATCTAACTTGTCCCAGACCTCTTCAGACTAAGGCTGCGATTTCACAAGACAACCTGGGGCAGCAAAGAAGCACACGGGAGACAGACGGCTTTCCATAGGAAAAAAACCCTTTTATTTAACAATATATCAGGTTCCAACACGGCCCCATGGAGTTCAGCTGCCACAGAGCTGGTTACTGATGCCGATGATATGCTACTGGGCGGGAGAGCTGGGGAGAAGGCGAAAGGAATCAAAAAGAGGAACATGACACGAAGAAACAAAAGTCTGCAGTGCTGGGGAGCGCGGCTGAAGGAACCCCGGCGCCTGGCACCGCCGGAGCTCCACTGGGAGTCCCACAAGGATGATCGACCAGCACGGGATTGCAGAGCCCTGCCCTGGGACACCCCCTGAGGAGGCCCTGGCTCAGGGGGTCCTCATTCCCTCGGTGCTGCAGCCCCAGCATCCCCCAAGCTGCGCGGTGCCCAAACCCGCAGCAACTCCAGGCCTCAGCCGAAGCCTCCATCCCAGACCGGCCACATCCAGGCTCCCAGCCCGAACCCACCTCTCAGAGAGCGGACGGGGAAAACCGGGCAGGGTGGATGCTCCGGCAGCACCAGCACGGCAGCAAAGGCCAGGCAGGGGTCGGGGTGGTGGCAGCCCCATGGCCGGTTGATGCCGGGGCCACCTGGGATGCGGGACGGCAGCGAGGGGGCGGATGTGGTGCCGTGGGATGGAGACGTGGTCACGGCTCTGAAATGTGGGAGCGCGGGGCGGGGGTGCTGGGGTGTGGTGCAGCCAGGACATGGAGGGAGGAGCAGTCCTGGGGTCCCCAGGGCAGCCCCCCCCGACCCTCTGCTGATATAATGCAGGTTCACAAGCGAACGCCCGGCTCCAGGGAGCGACTGGGATGACGAGGCGCTCCCAGTTGCCCAGAGGGAAGCGGCAGGCATGGCGGTGACGCCAGAGATGGCTTTGGTGGGCATGGATCCTCAAAACCCAAACTGGGGGGGCTGCTAAAGAGCCACAAACCACCTCCCAGCAAATCCTGCATTATATCAAGGGCACAGCCCGCCCAGAGCCCCAATGCCCGGCAGCACCTGCACCCCAGCACGGCCCCACAGGGCGGCTCTGGGGCTGAGCACAGTATGACAATGTTTTACACCCGTTCTCGTGGTTAAAGTTTTTTTTCTCTCTTTTTCTTTTTTTCCTTTTTTTTTTTTTTAAGTTCTCATTTCTTTTTTGTTTTTCTAAGAAAAAGCAACCAGAAAATAATTCAGAGTTTATACAAAACATCTTTACATTATTTCTTCCAAAAAAGTCTAGTATTTACACAAACAAAACTGGAAAAAAGAAAAAAAAAAAAAAGAAGAAGAAAAAAAAATGCCAACCAAACTTCACCGCTTCCCATGACAAGAACTAGACTGACACACTCTGCTCTGGGACCCAGCAGACCGAGGTGCTCAGCAAAACCCAGAGTCCAGATTTCACCCTTTCTCCACATATTTACAAGGTTTCCCCCCAGCACCAGGAGCGGAGCTCCCAGGGACAGTCACTGCGGCAGCCACCTGGCACCAGCGCTTCACTTTTGGTCCAACCTGTGGCCAGATTCCTTCTGCTCTCCTCCAAAACCCAACCAAAACTCTGCCGGCCCCCAAATGCCTCCTCCGCAGCAGCCGCTGCGGGGACAAGCTCCCTGGTGCCACAGGATCTGCCACCAGTGCCCAACTGCGCTCCGCTCCCCTCGTCGGGGTTCTGCAGATAAAGATGGTCAGGGAAAGGGGGGTTTCTTTAAGACAACGACTTTTTGTGATTTCTGGGAGCAGGAACCAGCAGGGAGTGGGGGGATCGCAGTTGGGAGCAGCCCGAGGCGAGCAGCGCTGGCACAGATGCTGGGGAGGAAAGGGGCTGCAAGGTGGGATGAGGGAGCCCAGGGTGGAACACCTGCATTAGCTCTTCCCTCCCCAGAGCCTGCGGAGCTGTCCCCAGGATGCCGAGGGACCCTGGGAGGAGAGGGGGACAGCCTGTGCCGCTCCAGCCCCAAATCCTGCCTTAAAACAAAACAAAACCCCACCCAACAGCGCAACCCCAAGGGATGCTCAGGCCGGGGTCTGGTGCGTCCCCCCCCTGCTCTGCCCCCTGCCCGCTCCTCGTCAAGGCACTTTTGCAGAGCAGCTTCTCTCGCTCTTTGGGCACTTCCTAAGGCGGGTTTGAGGCCCTGGGGACAGGTGGGGGGACAAACTGGCCTCACGCCGCCACCAGCACCCCGCCGGCCCCATGCTTGCTCCCTGAGCAAAAGCAGCTACTTCTGAGAGGAAAAGAAAGCAAAGAAGGAGTGGGTGGCCACCAGCCCCCAGGCTGCGACAGCCCTCGGCCAGGGGGGTGGCTGGGCACAGCCACTGGCACCGCTAGGCTCACCCCAGTACTGGTGGGTCTTCCCGGGATGGGGAAGCTGGGAATGATCCCACCAGAAGAGCTCAAGGCTCGAGCCCTTCCAGTTTGGGGCAGGAGATGGACGAAGGGCAGAGCGAGCCCGGCTGTGGGACCCCCCAGAGGTGGCACGTCCAGGGGACCCCAGGAGCACGGCTGGGGGCCAGTCCCCAAAGGAAGGTCCCACAGAGGGACATCGGGTCCTCCTCGAAAACCAGGCTGGGGGAGAAGCCTTTGGCTCCTCTTCCAACCAAGCCAAAGTGGTGCTAGAGCTGGCCCCAGGGAGGGGCTTCGAGCCCCGAGGTGAGCGCTGGCCTCCTCCTGGCACCCCGAGCTCCCTCCGCAAAGGCTGCTGGTGGGGAACGTCTGTTTTTCCAGTTTTCCACGGACAGCCCCTGGGCTGGGGGACAGGACCAGGGGCTGCAGCTGCCCCCTGCCCTCCCACCAGCCCCGGCTTCGCTCCCAGCCCCAAGGAAACCTCAGCAAAGGCTTTTTTCCAGAGCAGCACACTCCCGGGAGGGGCGGGCAGAGTACGGGCCGAGGCCGAGGCCGCTGATCGGTGCGGAGCAGCGCCCGGGCTCTCATGCACTGAACTCTTGAGACGTGGTAGAGATGGCATTATTTTTGTGGGTTTTTTTGTTTCTTTTTATAAAGAGACTAAAACAAGAGTCAACAGCTACGAACACAAGAAGTGGAGCAGGGAGCAGCGGGGGCTGCCCTGGGACCGGTGGGATGGAGGGAGGTGATGGCGCGTGCCCAGAGGCGGGCGGCAGGGTGAGTCCTGCCTGGAATTCACAAAAATAAAATTGTTACCAAAAACAATATTAAAATAATTATAATAATAATAATAGTAGTAGTAAATTGGGTTTGCCAGCTTCCTCCCTGCGCAGCTCTCTGCATCTTGGCACCTGGGCAAAGCATCCTCCTCTTCCTCACGCCCCCTCGGACCGAGGCTCCTTCGCCATGGCCCCGGCGTCAGTCGGGACCCCGGGCGCCGGGCGCACAGGCGCTTCCTGCAGCGAGGACGTGGTGGGCAAGGCGGGGAAAATCCCAAAAGGAAAAGGGCAGATGGGAGTCTCCGGGTTTGCCGGCAGTGTCCGAGCGAGCGCGGAAAGGCACAGCCGGCCGCAGTCTGGAGAAGAGGACAATGCCGAAGGCACACCCTCGAGTCTCGGGATTACAAAAGTTGAGAACTACAAAACTAAATACAAAGGAGAGGAATCGGCGTGTGAGCGAGGGAGCCACTCGCTCTCTGGCACCGGACCCTGGTGCTCCCAGAGGGTCCGTTCCGCTTCCTCCCTCCTGCGGGGAGACTCGGGGGGCGGCTGCCCCCCCGCGCTCGGCTCTCCCGTGCTCCTGCATCAGCGGCTGTGCCCAGGCTGCTCCTCACACCTTGTAGTAAATGTTGGCTGGGCTCTGGGGGGGCATCTCCTGGACGATGTAGACGGGGTGCCCGTAGTCCCCGCTCACCTTCTCGTAGTGTGGGCAGTAGTTGTTCTCTGTAGTCCGTAAGGGGATGATGATGTCGCTGGGCTCAGAGCCCGCGTTCCCACTGCATTTCGGACTGGCCAAGGTGCTGAGGGACAAGGCTGCGGCTCGCTGCTGCGTGTGCTTCCGGTGCCGCTTGCGGATCTTGATCAGGAGGACCACGAGGAAGATGATGATGAGGATGAAGATGACGCAACCAGCACCGATCGCCGCGAAGACGGCCACCTTGGAGCTCAAGAAGCCGTCGCTGGGGTCTTGGGTCTCCTGGCCATCCTGGTTGACAGGGCCTGCAAGACGAGGGGAGCAGTGTCAGCACCCTGCACCCCACCTCTGCACGGGGCAACCATCAGAGCCCCTTCCCTGCCCCCGAACTCAGCGCAACATAGAATCACAGGATTGTTTTGGTTGGGAGAGACCTTTAAGCTCATCAAGGCCAGCCATTCCCCCAGCCCTGCCAGGGCACCACTGCCCCGTGTCCCTCAGCACCCCATCTCCACGGCTTGGAAACCCCTCCAGGTATCAGGGGGACTCCACCCCTGCCCTGGGCAGCCTGGGCCAGGCCTGGGCAACCCTTGACAGTGGGGAAGAAATTGTTCCTCAGCTCCAACCTAAATCTACCAAGGCTGGTTCCTCTTGTTCTGTCACTTGTTCCTTGGAGAAGAGCCCATAGCTCTCCACACTAGCCCTGGGTGCTCTGGTGGCAGCAGGCTTAGACATCTACACTCCGTGATATCCAATTTCTGACCCCCCACCTCCTCCTGACCCCTGGGCCGGGGCAGCCCCAGCCCCTGGAGGGGAGAGCGCTGGGTTGGTCGTGCCGAGTGAGAAGAAAAGAGCAACTCTTCCCTACTTCATCTGATTTCACTTTTCTCTCAGCAGGGTCAGGAACTCAGGAAACCACCTTCAAAGGGCTTTCACACTGGCTCGGCTCAAAAACTCAAGGACCTCACCTCCTCCAAACCCTCTCAGATGTACTGTGAGGAACAGATGGGCAGCGAGGAGAAGGAGGAGGTGCCGAAACAGCACCTCCCTGCAAAGCTCGTGCCAGGACATAGTGGAGCCGGGAAAACAAACCCGAGCTGCTCTGCACCGTGTCTGCTCCGTGCCCCAAGCAGTCCCTGTCCAAAAGATGCTGCGAGCAGCGGGGACAGCAGGGACAGGCAAGACGCTCATGGGAAACCCATCTGGAGCAGCCGGTATTCCTGGGATCTGTGGAATGCGCCCGTCTCGGAGCCGCTCCACCAGCAGCGGCAGCTCCCTGCCAAGCCCCTAGCCCTCTCTCGGGGCATCCTCAGCAAAACCCACCGGGCTTGCCGGGCTCCTCCACCGTGGGGACCTTGCTGCGCGGGCTCTGCGTGACGATTTTCACTGTGTTGTCGGACTCCTTGCTCGGCCGACTCGTCGTCAGCTGCTCTGGGACCACCGCGTTTGGATCTGGGGAGGAGAAGGAAGGGCCATCTTGAGAAACCTCCAGTCAAACTGGGGAGCAGCAGCCTAGAGAATCTCTGTGCCCCAAGCCCCAGCCAGGCATCCCAAGGGGACGCAGGGGCCACAGAACAAGGCTGAGCTGCTTCAGGGTGTGCGGGAAGCAGCTTCCCACCCTAATCCCCCCCCACTTCTGTGTTTTCCAAGCTCCCGTGCGTGGGCTGGGGCAGGTTTCTCTCACGAGGAACAGGAAGGGCGGGGAGCCTGCCAAGGCTGCAGCACTGCTTCTTCTCTTTAGGATATATATTGGCCCCAAAGTGAAAACACACTAATGAAAAGCAGCCACCAGGAGCTTTGCATCCAAGCCAGGGGCTGCAGCGATGCCGGAGAGTCGCTGGGGCTGGGAGCAGCCCCATCGGCCGTACTCTCAGTGCACAGAACCACCACGGAGCTGCCAGCACCGCGCCGAGCCCAAGCACTAGCGCCTGCCCAGCTCCAGCTCTCCCTCGGGTGCCTGGCGAGTCACGGGGGCACTGACAGTGCCAACCCCCCAGGCCATGGGTCCTGCGCTGAGCTGGCTGCCCCCTGGGACACCGGCCACGTGATAAAACAGAACAATTGCTCCATTTTAATCCCAACACGCCAACCATGTGCAAGTGTTGGCAGAAGAAAAGAGAGGGAGGACAAAAAAGGACCCTGAAAATGGAATTCTGCTGAACTAAGCTAACCCACCAGGCCTCCCGGGCTCCAGAATCCAGAACCCTCCCAGTTACAGCAGGACAGGGGCCAGCGTTTTGCTGGGCAAAAGTGTTTCGGTGGTGGGAGACCCCAGGCACAGGAGGACTCACCCTGCCCCACTTTCATGACGATCTTCATGGAGCGTGTCTGGCAGACACCTCCTTCCCGGTTCTCCAGCCCATCCAGCGTCCCATTGGAGGTGGCTGCAAGGAAAGGAGAAGGCGCATTAAGGCACAGGGTTCCTGGAAGCTGGAAGGGCATCGCTGGGCAGGTCCCAGCTCTCCTTGGACACCACCAAGCAGGTCCCAGCTCTCCCCAGTCAGGTCCCCGTTGTGCCTGGGCACCATCGAGCAGGTCCCAGCTCTCCTTGGGCATCCTCAGGCAGGTCCCCACTGCCCCAGAACGCTATGGGGCAGTTTCCAGCTCTCCTTGGGCATCACCAAGCAGGTCCCTGCTGACCCCAACCACCATGAGGGACCTGGCAAGAGCTCGGCACCTCCTGACCCGCCACTGCAGCCATTTCACACTCACTACACATGTTTACTACCCCAAGTTCTCATTCCCTGCACCTCCCTGAGCCATCTGCAGCGGTAAGGATGTGACCCGTGCCGCTCCCCCTCACTGCCTCACCCGCACAAGGAGCCATTCTCTGCGCCCGCACCCTCCTCCCCCTTTAATTCCTGGATAATTTCCTTTGCTCCTCGGTGGATAATAGGAGCACATGCATATGCACAGTTTAAATTATACATCTATAATTACACCCTGTGCCTCAGTAAAGAATGTAAACTCAGAGCCCCAGTGGGCTTGAGTGGCTTTAATTGCAGGGCAGAAGTCAGTTAAATTCACATTAACTTTTTCGCCGGCGCACATTTTTAAGCCGCCGGATCCCGCGGGAGTGCAGGGAGCTGCGTGTCTCCCGCTGGCACTGCACGGGAAAACCCCCACCCATGCACCCGCCGGCCCCTCCTCACAGCGGGGACAGCTCAGGGTAGGGGGGACACGAGAGGGAGACAGCACCTCTACCCATCCTAGCCAATGTAGATCATCCCAGTGCTCCCCCACACCCAGACACAGGGGTTTATTCGCCCAGGGAAGCCACAAAGCCTGGCAGGAGCACGGTGCCGGCGCACGGCTGAGGAGAAGCCACGCAACGGAGAATCCTGGAGCTACGGGGATTATTTTCCAGAGACATGGCAGCAAAGCAAAGCACGATTTGGCCGGCGCAGCACAGGCAACACCTACCCTGAGCCTCACAGCCAAAACTCAGCCCTGGGGTTTCAGGTTGCTGAGCAGCATAATTCCTGCCTCCACCCCAAAAACACTCAGGTTTGGGGAGGGCAGGGGATTGAATTCACCAGACCCCGGCGGGTGCCGGTGAGGAAGCGGCTGGCATAGAGCAAGGTCTTTTGCTTTACTTCCACACTCCCTTTCCCATAGCAGGACCCTCGGGTGCTGGATGAGGGCATGACGCTGAGCTCCGCTGGAAAGCCAGCCCGGATCCCACCGGGACGCAGGCTCCGCGTTCGCCAGCTCCGTCCAAACGCCCCCGCGCAATCAAGGCTCTTGTGTGAAACACCAGCAAATGTTTTACTAATCAGAGCTGCCGCTGGGCCCTTTGCTGAGTTATCGCCTCTCCCACGGCAGGGTTTCGCCTGCCAGCAGCTCCCTACGTCCACGCAGCCGGGATGAGCACCGTCAGCACAAATCCTGATCCAAACACCTGCAGAAGCGGAGAAACTCCCCCCTGCAGCCTCCACGAGCTCTGCCCAACGGGAACCGGAGGGGCCCGAGCTCTAACTCCCCATAAAAACATCTTGGGGAGCTCACTCTGGTGCAGCAGCCCATTTCTCCCAGTGGTTTGGGAAGGAAAAAAGCCAACAAGTCCCAGCTCAGGGCCCTGAAGCAGCTCCATGAACAGCTTCCCAGTTTGCCAGCACCATGCCGTGGGTTGCTCCATCTTGAACAGACTTCACCCATCTAAGAAGAGCAGTCTGTAAACACCATCCTTGGTGAGACCTTGATGGGCTTATTTATAAGATAACCTAATTATATCAAGAATAATCTACAGAGCATGGCTTGAGCGTGAGGAACCAGCAGATCCTGTGAAGGTGGAGCACGCAGCAGTAACTCCTCCAAAACAACCACGGAGACATCACCTTTGGGTACAGCAAAAGTAGGAAAGGTCCAAAGAGGATTGAGGAGCAGCAGCTGGAGCCACTGCGATGGGTGAGGGGACGCAGCCGAGCATCCTTCCTCCGGCGCCACACGCAGGGTTTTGTTCAAAAAGCCTCTTCTTGTTCTGAACATCATAATGACGTGGGGAGAAAGCAGCCTTGAAAGGGAGCTGTGTGAGGCAAAAATGAAGCAGCTACTCAAGTGAACATAAAAAGGGCCAGCTAAAAGGGTAAAACGCTTGAAAAAACCATGGCGATGGTCTCCGGTAGAGCCTCTCAAAACAAGGACACACGCAGCCGCGCTCCAAATAGATCCAAAACAGCCCAAAGCAAATCCAAGCAAGACGCTCCACCCCGCCGGCCGCACTTCCAGAAGCCAAAATCCCATCCAAAAAGAGAAAAGCGTAAGTTGTGGCAGGTTTTCCGTAGCCAGGGAGGACAGATTGATGCGTTGCTGAGCTGGGGGGTCCCCGCTGACCCACAGGCAGGGGGCTCCAGCACCACAGGCTCCTCGTGGTGCTCCACTGCAAAGCTCAGAGCTGGAGAGCTGATCCTCCTGCACTGCTCCTTAGTTTCACGGTGGAAGATTGACCAGCAGAAGGCCACGGGATCGGGCCCCACTCCAGAAGGGACCTGGCAAGCAGCAAGATGCAAGCCCGAAGAGTTGGAGAAGCTCAGTGGCACCACCGATCCTTGGTGGTGAGCGGAATCCAGCGTTGACAAACGTCAGTAACGCAGGGGAGAAAGAAGGTAAATCCACAGGCACGAGGGTGAGCTGAGAGGCAGCTGCAGGGCAGCGGGACAAGGCTGAGCTCCAGAACGATGAAGGAAGACAGGCAGGGAGCTGGTGATACTCCAGGGAACAGCGAAGGGCCGGTCTCAAACACGGGTCATAATCTCCACAAGCACATTCTCCATGTGCAGCTCCGTTGCAGCACCGTGAGGCAGGACCCAGCCGGCCCCCGCAGCACCCAACGCGAGTGTTCTCTCACCCCACTTCCATTTTGGAGGCACTTACAGTTCAGACTGGGAGAGAAAAGCAGCCTCTGGACAGATGACTTCTACTGGGGCTTGAAGAAAAGGCAGCTCCCAGCCCCGAGAGCCAGGAGATGCCTTCGCCTTAATGAAGCATTAAGCCTCAGGCCGCCCAGCAATAAGGATTTACCAGTGATACCATTAACCATGTAATTGCTCATCAGTTCAAGAGAGGTGCTGAGCACAGCCCGGACCCCTGCCGGCTGCCACTGCTCGCCCCGCTCCTCAGGCACGAGACCACGAAAATGCCCAGTCCCAGCCCAGTGACACATGCTGGCCAACTGGGAGAGATGCCTCTGAGAGTCCCAGTGACTCCTGTGCCTCCATGTGTCACCCTCTGCCTCCCTACAACCAGCGCTCGGTGTCGCCGCAGTTTCTCCTCCTCCCCAAAAAATATTCCAAATGAGAAGTCCGGGTTTTGGCAGCTGGGAGGCTCTGGAAGTAATAGCTGGCAGCAGATGAAGGCCAGGGTCTCTTAACTGGTCAGCCTTGGACAAAGCGAGACGTTTGGTTTCTCCTCTGAATTCCCTCTAGCAGGCTCTGTTACGATTCGGGCCCCAAAGCACAATTAATGTGCTGAGACTGTAGCGAATCCAAGTCTCTTTCCTTTTATTATCCTTAATTACTCTTCCATCTGCGCTCCGCAGCCCCACTCCAGCTCCAGCTCCAGCCCCAGCCAGGCGCTGCCTGGACATGGCTCGGCCCCTCTTTCCCCCCAGACCTTACTAAGATTCACGTTTCCCTCCCACAGCTTTAGGTGGAGGTGGCAGCACCCACCAGCAGGGACCAGGGCACCCCCATCCCGTAGGAGCAGATGGGAAGGTGGGAAGGCACCGACCAACCCTGCCAAGAAAGCAGCAGCCACAGCTCAGCCTGGGCACCCACACCAGGCTGAAACCCCTCTTGGCACCCTACAGGTGACCCCAAACACGTGCCTCATCCATCTCTGGTGTGCTCAGGCATGGCGCCAACGGCCCCTTGTGCAAATCCATTGTACTTAAAAATCTAACCCCTGCCTCCTCCCCTCGTCCCCAGAAAAGATGTTCTACACACCCTCTGGACCGAGGTGCGGGCGCTGTGGCATCAGCAGAGGCGCGGCGCTGCTGCCTGGCCAGCCCCGTCACGGGCGCTGGGCTCCTGCCTCCCCCCATGCCGGCCAGGGCTGGCACCCGAGAGAGACCCAGGGCTGGCACCCCAGGGGGACGTGCAGAGCCACTTGCAGGTCAGCGAGCAGAAGCACTCTCCTGCTCCATCACACATCAGCATCCCGGGGCTGCCTGGCGAGCAGCGCTTGGCTGCAGCCCATTCTTCCCCTCCTCCTCCTCTCCCACTGCGCTGGGAGGTGGCAGGGGTATGCTCACGGTATTGCCATTATTAATATTAATATCATTATTATTATTTCCACGTCGGGCCCCGCTGAAGGGAGGGCAAGCTCCCCCCACACCCCTCACCCCCAAGCCCTTCCCGTCGGCTGCGGCACGTTGGCCAGGTGGGCTGCCAGAGCGCGGGCAGGGGCTGGGGGCTGAGCCCCTGGCTGTCACCCTGCCAGCAGCCTGCCTTCCAGCCAGCCGCGCCGGGAAGGGGCCCTACGGCCCCCGAAATGCCTCCGCCAGCCAGCCCAGCCCCAGCCCAGCCCCGAGCGCGCGCAAGGCTATGGTTTCACACCCTACCCTGGCAGCTCTGGAGCCGCTCCAGCCTTCCCGGTCTGCCACGGGAAGAGAAGAGCCGAGCATAGCCTGGTCCACTCCAACACCCCAATGCTGAGGTCAGTCCCAGGTCCCTTCTCCCCACCATTCCCGGTGGGCACCAGGAAATAACCTCCACAGGCAGGGATCCCTAGCCTGGCAGCTGCCACCAGCAACTACTCCCCATTACTCCCCCCAAAAAAACCCTTCTGGAAAGAAAAATCTTAGCTTCAGGCTGCTCTGGGCACAGTGATGGTTGTTGCAAAAGGATAAGAGACGTGGAGATCCTCAGAGCAACCACTACAACCTTCCCACTCTCCTCTACCAGTTTCGAACACGTCCAAAGACCCAAATCTCTTATCTCCATCCTCCTCCTTGCTCCTCAAGGTTTTACTGTCTCAGGGTCCCACAAACACAAACAGCTCAGAAGAACATGGGTGCTTTCTAGAAAAAAAGAGACCTTTAAGATCATTGAGGTCAACCATTAACCCAGCACCTCCAGAAGAAGGGAAGTGAGAGGGGAGGACACCATGTGTCCACGCTCATCCTCAATCCTCATGTGCCGCAGTGCTACGCACTAGTTGGGACTGTCTCAGGTACTTTCCTGGAGTGAAGGGAGAACAACAGGCAAGCACCCAAGTGCTGCACGGGGAAAAGTCACTTCCACACAAGTTAACACTTAAGTCAAAAGCTAATTGTCCACTAAACCAGCTTTCTGATGGAAAAATTACAACCAGCCTTAATTAGCACCTAATTAAGAGCCACAGCTACATCACAGGCAACCTCATCGAGGCTGAAAGCACTTCTTGCTCACAAGACCACTGCCTGCTTGCTTGCCCTTTGCACCAACACTGCCGAGAGGTCTACACAGAAAAGCTCTGCAAGCTCCCAACGCCCCTGTCCTGTGCCAGGGAGCTCCTGGGGAGACCAGGGCACTGAATAAAGCCTTTGTCTTCAGGTCCATCCCCTTCCTCCTCTCCTCGGCAGCAGAGAAAGGCGATTTGCGCAGCCTCTGCAGCAGCCCTGAGCAGTGGGTTGCAGGTCAGGAAGAAGGTGCCCTGCAATTCTCCACCTGATGCTCTGCCAGAGCCGCCTGCGGCCCCGCTGAGAGCGGAGCAAAACACTCGCTGGGCTTTAACAGGGTGGAAGTCTCCTCGGTGAGGGAGGAAAACAGCAGTGATTGACTCAGGAACGTGTTGCGAAAGTGATGGAGAGGGACATGCAGGGGAACAGGGACGTGCACCCACCGGTGCTGCATCCACACAGCGACTGGAGCCCAGCCCAGAGCAGGATCACCCTCGCCTCCCAACGCTTCATCCCACAGCAGCTCGAGCAGGAGCTCGACAACACCTCTGCACGGCAGCACCCACGGCTCTCCAAAGGGCAAGCTCAGCTGCACCCATGCTGCCCCAGCAAGAGGCCACCGGCTGCAGAGCCAACTCATCACCCTTCGGTCCCAGCAGGTCCCTGGGAGACACTCTCAGCCCTCTGCTCCAGGGGGACACCGGCACATAGACCTAATGGTCTTGAGCAACACCCTGAATTAGAGGATTGCCAGTGGAGGAAGAGGCCTCTCTGCCCCCCAAGTTAGGGGGTGAGCAGCCGCTCCCCAGCCCCGCCGCGGCTGGCTCTCCATTCCCTGCATTAACACCCGCTTCACGCTGCCAGGCAGGATCAAAGAGCACAGTCATTACACGGCGGCAGCAGCAGCAGCAAAATCATCATTCCTGGGGCAAAGACACTTCAAATGGCGACTAAAACTAACTCTCCCCAGAAAGGGGAAGCTTCCAAAGGTGCTCGGCAGCCCTCCCCAGCACAGCCAGCCTGCTTGAGAGTCATCCAGAGCACACAGGAGTGGAAATCAGGGGTGGAAAAAGGCCGTGCTCGCAATTCCTTAATGCCAAACCTGTCTGGATTCTGCGTGCCTCAGTCTGAGCATGGCAGCACTTCTTGGAGCCCCCATCACCCAGCCCAGCCCCACTAGCAGTAGACACACATCGTGGGCGATCGCTGGTGTCCCAGTCCGCAGCTGAAGCTACACCACACAGCCGTTCACGCCGGCCCAGAGCTGCGGTGCTGCCTCCCAGCATCTCCCCAGCAAGAAAGCACCATCAGCACAGGAGCTGGAGGGGATTCCACGGGACAAGCCCAAGGAGAGGGGCTTGATGAAGAAGTGGTTATTTAAAAACACACGCCAAGGGCAGTAGCTGTCTGTACTGCTCTCCTGCACATCCCTCCTGGCTCCTGGATGCTGGGATTCCTTTCAAGTTTGCATCAAGCTGAAGGCATCTTCTGCCTTTCAAGTCTGTTAGGGGAAGTTTAGTCTAAAAGGAACCAAGTTTTCACCTCTCCCAGCATTACAGAGGAAGCTCTCGAAGGTGACCATCTCTGAAGAGCAGGGTCCATCGGGGTTTGCACAGCTCCGACTCCCTCCACTCCCAGATGTGCCAGGGAAAGAAAAACCAGAAGGGGAGGAAGAGGTCGGGGCAGAAACGTGCACCTCAAACACCTTTAGCGTGACCCTTCACCTTCTGGGGGGCGCAGGCAGAGCCGCTTGGTGCCAGCAGCACCCCGGGGTGCAGAGCAGGACCCGGCAGGGTGCCAGCTGGCTGCCACCTCCCTGCTGCCACCACCCAGGCTGCACATCATCTCTGCACATCACCTCCGTTTTCAGGAGGAACAAGCAGCTAAATGTGGTTTATTTTCTACTAAAGGGTCGTGTCAGTGTTCAAGAGACACTTTTGGAAATGGCTCCTCCTGGGGAAGAGCATCCTCGGATGCAGGCAGCCCAACTCCCCAGGCAGACACAACCTGGTGCCTGGCTCGAGCCGGGTGCAGGCGGGGGCCAGCACCAGGGATTCAGCGGGTATCAGCACCCCTGGCCAGCGGCTTTGTTGCAGGCAGGATCCCCCTCTCCCGGCCCAGGAGCAGATCAAAGCGCTGGGTATTTACCTCCTGGCCGGGTGCGGGACACTGGCCCTTTCTGATAGGGCTTTTCATCCCTATTAGAGCTATGAAAGGCTTGAGCTATGAGATCAGCTGCCAGGGGCTGTCCGGGGACAGCGCTGAGCCGAAAAGGTCAGGAGGGAGGAGGAGAAGAGAAAAGAGGCAGAGGCTTAAGGGACAGGGCTCAACAAAATCGCATTTACTGTGGTCACGGTCTTCAGACAAGCCTCCAAGACAAGGAACCGCATGTTGTCTAAGGGCCATTATTTGGGTTTGACATGTCCAGCACCCAGGCTTTGAAGTTGGGAGCAGGACACGGTTAGAGACCCGTTTGTCTCCGGTATGAGCCCGTCGGCTCCCACGCAGCATCTCCTACAGGCAGAGGGTCTCATCCACTCTCTGCCACCAGCTCCCTGTGGAACAGGGGTGGAGGAGGAAATCCAGTCCCCAAAACCAGCAGGCTCTGCCACCAGGATGGCTTCGTTCCGCCCAGGCTCTCCACATGGC
>WEIS01085414.1:50891-68302 GCA_013389965.1 Todus mexicanus
AGCAAAGGTGCTGCCCATCGCATCCTGCTGGAGAGCACTGCTTGGGGCTCTGCACCCTCCTGCACCTGCACCAAGGAGGGCTGCAGGGGCCACCACCACGTCTGAGGATGAAGCAAGTGACAGAGCCTGGTGGCACCAGCAGAAGGCTGAGCACCACCACGCCCCATCCGGAGCTCCTGCGCGGTGGGATGCTGTGCCGGGAGCTCCCGCTCAGCCGCCCAGCTGCCAGGACACGGGGATTGATGCCTCTCTATCTAAGGCACCTCATTACCAGAGATAGCAGAATTGGAGCAAGTTCAAAGAGTAGCAGCAAGCGCATTTAAGTGCTGGAGTGAATTAGGAGGGGAGGTGGAGAGAGCCGAACCGGCACAGCGGGATCAGCCGGGGCAGGGGGGTGGGGATGGAGCTGCCCATGAGCATCCCAGCAGCGTCAAAACCAGTGAGGGGGGAAGGCTACTCGAGTGAGGCAAGGGAGTGGAGAAAATACACCAGAAATTGGTAAAACACAAGGCTGAGGAGCAATGTTGGTATGGTCAGGCTCTCAGACCTGGGGCAGGCACCAAGCAGGACCCTCACCTCCAGGACAGCACCTTCACAAAACACTCTGCACTTCTCACCTTCCTATAGTCTTTCCTCCTGATAGCCCAAGAAGCAATCAGGTGGATTATTTTTAAGCACTCAGATACATTCTTCCCTCCCGTTTCAGCCATTCACAAGCAACCAGCTTCTCTACCGGCTCAGCAGGGCTGCAGGGAGGAGAAACCACAAGAGCCATGAGCCAGAAGCACCTTCTGCGTGATGAGGACGGTGCGAACAATCCAAACATTGCCACCAACCTAGGGAACAGCAGCAGGACTCGCATCCACACGCAGGGCTGCGAGTACATCCTACCCTGGAGACACCCTCTTTGTGCACGGCTGAGGAACTCCCAAAAAGACCACCTTTGGGGCCAAAAAGTGAGAATTCCTTCCTGTTGGGCCTCACCCTCCCACCTCCCACACAGCCCGGGAGAGCCATCACTATGCGTGCCTGCCCGTGGCGTACGTACGGTGGCTTTGCAGGGAGGAGACGGGACACCAGGGACTGGAGACTCCCCAGGCAGGGACAGGAGACCATGGACAGAACAAACCGTGGCTGCCTTGAACCCGAAGTCCACCATAGAACAAAACACCACATTCCAACTTCTCTGCCCTCCCAGGGCCCCGTCCGTGTCCTACTGGAGCCCCANTCCCACACAGCCCGGGAGAGCCATCACTATGCGTGCCTGCCCGTGGCGTACGTACGGTGGCTTTGCAGGGAGGAGACGGGACACCAGGGACTGGAGACTCCCCAGGCAGGGACAGGAGACCATGGACAGAACAAACCGTGGCTGCCTTGAACCCGAAGTCCACCATAGAACAAAACACCACATTCCAACTTCTCTGCCCTCCCAGGGCCCCGTCCGTGTCCTACTGGAGCCCCACATCCTCCACCGAGCCTCTACTGCCAGTGAGCACCTGCAGGCCAAGAGCATCTCCTGTCCTTCATGAAGAGGCTTAGGCAGAAGCACCACCTTTCCCTGCCCAGCCCTGCGAGGAAAGACGCTTTAGAGGAAAGCCAGGGGCTCAGTGAGAGGCGGCTGTGAGGTTACATTCGCTTTCAAAAGCCTTTTTCATGTCTAAGCTGAGGGCTGGGGCCGTGTCCCTCGGTGATAAAAGTGGCCCTAAACGAGGCTTGGCGTGTCCAAAGCCAGGAGAGGAGCAGCCCTCAATGAGGAGGGACCCCAGGACCCCCCCCCCGGGGCTCAGGGCAGGGAAGGTTTTCCAGCTGCCTGGGGAAGGCGGGGGAGCGAGCGGCAGACGTCCCGTTCCCCTCTGCTTCGGCATCGCTTCCCCCGGCTTAGGGGAATGAAAACGGAGACAAAAAAACCCCTTTTGTGTGTCAAGGCAAAGCTTGGGGAGAGGGGAGGGGGAAAACATGGAAAAAAAAGGGGGAAAAAAAAAGAAAAAAAGACACCACGTGGGTGGTCTGCTGAGGAGACTTTCGACTTTGTTTTTTTGGCTATTTCTTGGCAGAAAGAGCTCCTGGGGCTGCTCGGCAGAGGGTACGGCCAGATCACAGGAGCATCCTCGGCCCACCCAGGGGCCAAAGTTCAGGTGGCAGCGGCCGCTCACTCCCAGCGCCGAGGGGGCTCGCATCAAAGCACAGAGGAGTCAAGAGAAATTAAAGTCAGAAACGGTCCGAGGAAGGGGCAGAGGGCACTGCCAGCCCCCCAAGGAGACGAGGGGAGCTCACAGGGGTGCTCTGAGCACGTTGCTCACCGCAGCCTGTGCAACGGGAGACTGGGAAATTGAGGATAAGTAGGATTTTGTGGCAATTTCTCGGGAGATTCTCCCACTCGCCTTGGGATGGGAGCGGGATTACTTTGTAAATAGAGAAAAAAAAAAATATCAAGATAACATAGCAGAATCATGTCAAAAAAGACTGGGCAAAAAAACGGTGAGTTTAGAAGCCTCAGCTTCTTCTCCCCAGTGCTTTGTGAGGCTCCTGAGCTCATATTCTGGGGAGAGGATCTGTCTTTGCAGGCTCCTTGCAGCCTAAGGCTCCCACAGAGGGAAGAAGAGGGACCCTGCTTTCAGCCCTCATTAGCTTGACGACCATGTGCTGCTTGAACTTAACCCTCAAGCGCGGCAGAGCTGCTGATCGAGTGCTTTAAGATGTTTGCCCCATTTCCAGAAGGCAGACTCATGGCTGTGCTCTCAGCCCCTCACCCCTCTTGCAGAATTCAGCCTCGTATCGGCTGCGGGACAGCAGGAGGGCCGACCTTCCACGATCCCAGAGCCACCCAGGCTGGTGCCAGCTGTGGTTGCTGGTGGTAAAGGAGCCTGCTGGGGAGGTCTGCCAGGGCTTCTGGCATCGTCAGCCCATCCCCGGGGCGCCTGGGTGGCCTGCAAAGCTGCTGAGCCCAAGGGTGACACCGGGCAGAAGGCCCCAGACCTGGCCAGCTAGGGTGACTGAGTGGCGGCAGCTCTCAGCTGAGCCTGCCCATGCCAAACGGTGACTCAGCCCGGTCTCCGCCGGCACTGCAGCCATGGCGAGCAGGCTGAGTGGGTTGTTGCGCCAAGTCTTTCCCATCTGATCCCTCCTACAGCCGCCAGAACCCCCGCGAGCCCCTTCGCCCCTGCCCCGAGCTCAGCTGCAGGTTAGGAAGCACTCAGCAAAATTCATGTCATGGGTGGGCTCAGGGCTGACCCCCCAGAGCCCATTCCAGTGCTTTCTGGGCCCCAGCTTTGCTCAGACCGTTCTGCAGCAAAACCACCAGCAGCCCCAGTGCAGGGAGGGCTCCCCGGGGGACATCCAGGCTGGGACCATCACTGCAGCACCATGCTACAACACAGCACCTCCTGCCCCTCAGCGCCACCTCTGAGGGCAGAGATTTTAGGGTAAAAAGACACTGTTTACAGACTGCAAAGCAGTGGGTGGCTGACCTCTGCACTGGTGAGCCCATGGCATGTGACAGCACAAGGAGAAACGAGCCACCTCAGCATTTGCTGGCTGCTCTGCCGCAGGTTCACACGCCATGCACTGAGCCAGCCGAGGCTCAGGAGAAGAGGAGGAGGAGAGCCCAGTTTGCCAGACCAGCTGCCAAGGGACAGCTGAGCTCCCCGGTGTCCTCCCACCACCCGTGGCATGGGCAGATATGCCCCTGCACAATGGTCCCCTCCGCACACAGACCACAGACACGAAGAAAATTCAGCCCCTCTTCCCTCTCGCCTCTGTGCTACGCCAAGAAACAAGAGCAACAGCCCAGTACGCAGAATTTTACAGCCGTTTAGACCACAGCAAGCACTGGGCACCAGTCCCCACTGCTGGGACTGCTCTCAGAGGCAGCACCCAGGGAAGAGGAGCACAAGCATATCCTTAGTCACCGCTCCTCCCAGTCCTGGCAGCCTCATGGCAAAGCCCTGCAAGAAACACCCCAAAAGTCCACCAGCAGAGACAGCAGCAGAACAGAAGCTCCAGGTGTGAGGGTGCTCCGGAGATGCTGTCCCTCGGCTGGGGATGTGCTCCTGCTCCCGGCTGGGGCAGGGCAGGGGACACGGCGCCGCAGCCATACAAGCCGGTGACCCTCTCGGCTCATGACACATTCCTCCCCTTTCTCCCATCCAGCAGGAAATATTTTCCGTACGTGTCAGCTCTTTGCACTGGCCAAGTCGTGAACAAGCGCCTGGCGACACTCTCCAGGCCCCCGCGGCCCCCCCAGAGCCAGGGTGGGCAGCGAGGAAGAGGAGGGCGACTCACATGTGATGAAGTAATCCTGCTGCCGCTTGAACTCCAGGCCCATGTAGTTGGGGCTGAACTCCTGAAACTTGATGGTGAAGCGGATCTCCTGCTCGGGCCGGTTGCACGTCACCAGCACATTGGGGTCCATGACAGTGCTGCAGGCATCGGCCTGGTCCTTCTTCACCAGGTACAGCTTGTAGTACTCATAAGGCTTGGACGGCTCCGCCTTGGGACAGATAATGTCCAGTTTATCCCCAATCTCTGGGTAGATGACCAGACCCTTCCCAGACATGAACCTGGAAGAGAGGAGGGCAAGAGGTTAGCCACGTAGAATCCCAGAATCTCAACACAGTACGGGTTGGCAGGGCCCTCTGGAGATCACCCGGTGCCACCCCCCTGCCCCAGCAGGGTCACCCCGAGCAGGGGGCCCAGCATCGCAGTGTCCAGGCGCGCTTGGAATCTCTGCACACAAGGAGACTCCACAACCTCTCTGGGCACCCCAAGATACCCTTGGCCTTCTTGGCCATGGGGGCCCATGGCTGGCTGATGGAGAACAGCTCGAGCACAGGCAGCAAGGACCACCACACCCCACGCTGTGCAGAGCCCCACCTCCACACCAGTTATTACACGCTTTCCATCTGCAAGATGGTTTTTGACACCACAACAAGTTTTCCTCATCCTTCACCATCACAGGAGTCGGCGTAAGCTCCCACTGATAAAACCGGGGCTCGCTCGGTTCGCTCCTTCTCCCCAGCTGTGAGGAGGGCGAGCACCCTCCCCAGCCCCAAGCCCAGCACCCGCAAAGGAACGGAGCCCTCCCACCACAGCGGGTGGGCTGGAGACACCACGGCTCTGCCCAACAGCCAGGCAAGGAGCTTCCTGCAGGGATGGGTGAGAATCAGGCATCGGGAGAAGTCCTGACAACGGGGCGTGGGGAGGGATCCCTTCCACGCCCTGGCTCCCCGAGGAATTCCTGTCCTTAAATGGAAGGGAGGGAAGCATCCTGCAGGACAACTTCTCCACGGCAGGCTCGGTGGCATGCCCAGGAGCGTGGGAGGACCGGATGGAGCAGAACAGGGCGGGAGGAGAGCTCTGTGGGGCTGGGAGGCAGCACATCGCCAGGGATGCTGAGCATTAGCACTCACACTTCATTACTGTGGAGCAATACTCTGATTATTTTTTTTTCTCTGGCATGAAGGGAAGGATTAGGGCATCAAGGAGGGAAGCAGCAGATCATCTGCTTTGATGTAGGCAATGTGGTGCATTCCTGATGCAAGATAAGGTGGGAATGGATGTTTCTGTAAAGTTATCTCTGCTGCAACTCCCTCGTGCCATTTGGGCGCAGGGGAAATCGAAGCGTGTGCTTCGGCGGGCGGCACATCCATGGCTTCTCCTAGACACAGCCGACCCCTGCCCCATCCCACCCCGGCAGATGGACCTGGGGAAGGTGTCCCACCTTCTCATCGCAGAAGGAAGATCAAATGCCCAAGCCCAACTGCTCCATGGCGCCGGTACAAGCTTCAGCAAGAAGCCACAGAGCTGAAACTGGCACCTGAGCAGCCCAGGCTCTGGGAGCCCCAGTAGGATCTCCTTGCTGACCTACTGGGCTGGGAGGAGCAGGAGGAGCCAGAGCTGGAGCCCATGCACACCCTGGTGGCCTTGGCAAGGGCTCCAGAGCTCCATGCCAGCTGTAACAACCAGGACAGACAGAAGGACATCAGCTGCACCTCATGGCATGGGGACAGCAGGTACTGTCCCCTTCATGCACACTTGTCTGAACACTGGAGTTGAATTTCGGTGGATTATCTGCCCTGTGCTCCCTGCCAGGCTGTGGCACAGCCTCCAACACGCTGAGCTCCAGTTGATGCCCAATGCCCCTTGTCCTGTTACTGGGCACCTCTGAGCAGAGTCTGACTCCATTCTCCTGACCTCTGCCCTTTAGCTCTTGCTCAGATCCTCTCTCAGCCTTCTCTTCTCCAGCTGAACAGCCCCAGCGCTGCATCAGGTGAGCTGAGCTTCAGCTGAACGCCACCAAGTAGGTCGGCTGGCCCTTGGCCAACACGCCAAAGTCTTGGGAGCAATAAAGGCTCCGTCCCCACCCATGGCCAGAGCCCTGATGCAACACCAGGAGCCACGCAGGAGGAGATGCGGAGTATCCCCGGCCCCTCTCCAGGCCGCAGACACACGGCACAAGAGCTCGCTCACGGGTCCCCACCCCAGCAGGCAGCCACTGGATCCCACACCTGCTTCTCCACGGCTGGGCTGAGTCACAGACTTTCTGGCACAGGGCTCCCCAGTGACTCAAATTCTCTCTGCCGGCCCCTGCCAGCTCCCTCCTGCCCAGAAGATGCCAAACAGGAAGCCGCAAACAAGTCGAGCAGATGTCTCGCAACGCCGGAGCAGCAGGAGAAGGCTCCTATCCACCTTCCATCTCCACACCGGCAGGACCTATCGCACCTCCTCAGCTGGAGCCTTGGTCAACACCTGCAAACCAACCGGCCCACGCCACACCAGCCTGCGCCGGCAGCACGGCCGTCTGGGACCAGGGCAAGTCGACTTCTAACCAGGGGAGCAGCCGGGAAGCAATCCAGGGAGCTGAGAACATCCTAGCGCCACATCCCGCTGGCGCTTCCTCATCCCAGGAAATTCAGACAGCACACCCGGGTTTGTTTCACCGGTTTCAGGGCTACGGCGACGAGCCGCGTTCCTCCCAGTCCCAGCTCCAGAAGCACGCAGCTTCTGCCTGGGAACCGGCCCAGGAACATCTTCCACATCTCCTACACCAACACCAAGCAGGCAACTCCTCATCGCATGCTCTGGGGGTGCCCCCCCGCCAGCCGCATTCCTGCCCACACACGCACACACACACATTTTTTTTACCCTTTGTCCTCCAATTTCCCTGATTTTTTTCTCCTCCATCTCCTTCGCAGCGTCATCCCTCTCTTCTCCAAAAGCAGCCAAGCAGCACAAGCGGTGGAGATCAGCGCCTCCAGTGCTCCTCTCCAAACCCTCCTTGCTGCTCTTTGCACTCTTAACCACACACCGAGACCATTTTCCCCAAAAATTTTCCTTTGTCACAAGCAACAACTTGTGACAACCGTGCTAAAGAAGATCAACAACAGTTCCCACCACGAAAGGCCAGTTCTCCGAGAGATTCTCCTTTCAAACGCGGAAGGTGACAAGCGACGTGTACCACAAGAACAGTCAAGGGAAAAAAAGAAAGAATCTGAAATTCTCTCCCAGAACTTGTCACAAGTTGCCTGTGCGCAGCATCACCGTGGGTTCTGGGGATGAGAAATGTTCCTTCAGAAGATTGTTGAAGGTGAAAAAAAGAAAGACTCTTGACTTGTCTTTACAAGGACATGTCTTCAAATCTGTCTTAACTGGGAAGAACGAGCAGCTCTCCTTTCAAATTAGCAGGGAAATGCAGTGTGCTCTCAGACCTGGCACTGCAATCTTGGGGGAAGCAGGGGGGATCTGCTGTCTCCTCCACACTGCACAGTTTCATGTCCTCCTCAAAGGGAGTAGGAGAAAAAAAAAAAAAAAGATAAATCCAAACTAAACTCAACCCTAACGCTGAAGCAGAGACCAGCGCCTGCACAACACCTCGCTCTGGGGGACAGCCCTAGACACACACACTACCAGACAACCCAAATTTGGGTCCGCCAGACCAGCAAGGCACCAAAAATGCCGCTTGAAGCCATAACCCCTACAAAGAGCCCAGCTCCCGACCCTGCTCCTGGGACCCAAGCACACCCCTGCCCACGACCTGCCCCAGACCAAGCCCCTTGCAATGGGAGGGGGACGACAGACCCAGCACCATCGCTTTTGGGGCTAGTCCTGCACAGCATGGAAGGCCACCCAGCACCCCAACGATGACCCGCAGCACCCAGCAGGGCCCTCCAAGTACCTTCCCATCCTCCTCTACCTCTCCCACCAGCTTTATTTATTCATGGTAGCTCCAGCTTTATTTATTCAGCATTGGTGCTATCACAGCTCACAGACAACATCTCTTCCTTTCTCCTAGTGTGAAAGGTGGTAGGAAAGAGCAACTCCAGCCATTAATGTTTAAAAAAAACCAACCCTTTTTTATTTTGCTACTGGTGCGAACTGCTCCCAGCATGCTGGGAGAGGGGCACTGGCCCCTGCTCCAGTTACCACCAACTTCATCACTCAAAGCCCCTGACAGTGATTTTTGGGTGGCACCAGAGGATGCCCACCCGCAGAGCTGCGCCAGGCGCCAAGGAGCACCCTGGGCAGGCACCCCCAGCTGGCGGCCAGCCTGCCCCAGCTCCCGGCCCCCCAGCTCCCGGCCCCGCAGGTTCCTCGGGAGCGATCAGGTGGCGGCGTCCAATTTCCTCATTGTTTTGGGAGGTGTTTTCTGATGGGAAAGGTGAAAAGGGTATTTGTGAGCCTTGTAAACCGACTCCTCCGAGTTGGGTAAACAACGGGAGCTCTGTTGGCAGCGGGATGCCAGGATGTCGGAGCAAGGAGACAGGATTAAAGAGCAGCTCTCCCCTGCCCCGAGTTGGGGGGCTGGTGGTGGGGACCCCCAACCCCTTTCAGAACAGGCAACGCCTCCCTCTCAACAGCACGGAGGGCTCGTCTCACCTCAGGGCTCCAAAAAGCTCCAGTGAGACCTGCTGGAGTGACCTGGTGGCTACGAGTGGGACCTGCTGGAAGGTCCATGGGCTTGGCCAGCGCTTGGTGTCAGAGGCAGCCACCCTGGCACAGAATCTCAGACTGCTTTGGGTGGGAAGGGACCAATAAAGCTCATCCAGTCCAACCCCCCTGCAGAGAGCAGGGACATCTGCAGCTAGAGCAGGTTGCTCAGAGCCCCGTCCAACTTTAGGGAGAACGTGACCAGTAAATTACTTGAAAATACAATTTTTCTAAAGAATGGGTTGATGGACAATCAACCAGCCCCTCCCTGGTCCTCCCTACACCATGTGAACCACAAACTCCTTGGGGCAGCATCGCCGTCCCTCACGTCCGATAAACACAATGCACCTCGCCTCGTTTCAGGCTTTGCAGGAAACAGAATAACATTTAACAATGATCTTCTCCTTGGAGAAGATGCTCTAGAGCGTTAGCACTGACATACACACGAGATGACACATGCTAAACGCTGTTTTCCTCAAAGAAATCCAAAAATAACTCCATCTTACAAGGAGGACATATCTCACGATGTCTGGCGGTGCCGGTGCCCAGCAGAGCGCAGTGCTGTGAGAGGAGGGTGGTGATAATCAAGGGGCAATCGGCACTTTCCAGCAGGCAGGAGCCACGCGCTCTCCTGGGCAGCTGAAGGCCACATGGGCAGAGCTCTCCGTGCCATCAGAGCATGCGGGTCCTCCCAGCAGGACCACAGCTCCAGCAAGCCACCACTGCTGGGAACCGCCTCGGGAACGGGACGAGGAGCAGCCAGTGGTTCTGCAGGCTAAAGAGTTCCAGTAAAAAAGCCAAAACGCCACCTACAAACTGCATGTTCTCCTGAAAACCCCGAGAGCTTTGCCGATGCCCAACCACATACAGCACTGAATGCCCGTCTGCCTCAGCCGCCTCCAACTCACTGTTCTGGACATGGCACCACCATTCTGCAGCAGCCACCCCGGTACAGGAGACTCTCTCTGACCAGGGGACTTGGTCACAAGCTAGAAGAGATCAGCCCTGTCCCTGGAGGAGTCCTCCAGACCTAAATCTCCTGATGTTGCAGAGTCAGGTCATGCTCCAGACATTGGAAGGTCCCTCCAGAGCTCACACTCCACAGCTCCTACAGTTATGTCCGCCCATGTTCACCAAACCCCGTATTTTCACTGAGTGACACCAAGGGGTTGGCAGCAAACACGCCCATCTTATTTGGGCAGAACTTTCACAGCACCATAGCTGAAGTCAAAGAGCATCATTAGACAGGGGCAACCACCCGGTGCCCTCTGAGCCTGAACCAAGAGCATCAGACCCCCAGCTTCTCAGGGACAGGGCGGGTTTTTGCAGTGATACCCCTGGCAGGGCTGGGCTGCCCCAGACACCAGCACATCAGGGTGGTGAGAGCCTGGCCCAGGTTGCCCCAAGAGGTGGTCGCTGCCCGATCCCTGTCCCCATTGCAGGGGAGGTTGTTGGGGGCTCTGAGCAACCTGCTCTAGTTGCAGATGGCCCTGCTCCCTGCAGGGACAGGGTTGGACCAGACGAGCTTGAAAGGTCCCTTCCCATCCACTCTAGTCTGTGATTCTATGACCAATGGAGGTCCCCGGCCAGCCCTGGGGGACACTGCAGCCACCACTCAACCCACTTCACCTCTTGAGTGCTGAGGACAGTTAAAACACAGGAATCACATGCTTCACCCAACAGCCCAGCTCACCCCAGCGCACACCCCAACAGCCTCCACAGCCCTTTGCCAGCGCGGTGCCAGCGCCCAGGGACATGGGACCCTTTCCATTCTCCGTTTCAGCTCCTCTTACATTCTCAGGAACAAAGATATCTTGCGGAAGGAAGTTAATTACAATGGGAATTAAAAGGCTCCCCACTCTCGGCAGCCACCCGCCTCTCTGTCACCTCCTGGCTGGTTCAGCCGAGTTACCCGTCACTGCCAGCGAGGGGAAATCGGAGCACGCGAATCCCCCGCTTCCAGATCCCGCTTCTTTCATCTGCTCTTCTATTCTTAGTCTCCTTCAAAAAGGGCCTTCGATCTCTTTCTCCCCCGCTAATCTATGGATAATTATTTTCACTGCCCTTCCACAGACCTCAGTTCTATTTCTGCCGTGTCCTCTCGGAGCTGGGGTGGCCGGTGCAGAACCAGCTATTCCAGGTAGCTCTGAGCACAGCCCCATCTCTCCTTGGCTCCTCTGCTGCTTTCAGGGACATTTTTCAGCTCTCCCCTGTGGCACCTTCCAGCCCCACCAGCTCCTCACGTCCCCTTGAGCCCCCACGGCCGCCCCACGTGGCCGTCCTGTCCCTGTCCCCCTCTCAGACCTTCTCTAAGGCCTTCTTTTTTTTTTTTTTTTTTCTCCACATCCCGGGTTTAATGAGGCCCATTCAACCCTCCCAAAGACAAAAGGCCCTTCTCGTTTCCAAATGGATTTACACGACGCATCAGTGAGGCAGAAACGGGTCTCCATGGCAACCCGCACCTCGACCCACCCCCCCATCCCCAGCACGGGGATGCCATTTTCTAACTCCACTGCTCCCCCCGAACCCCTTTGTTGCTTCAACACCAGCTGGAAGGCTCAGCACAGGCTGCTAACAGCATCCACCCACCAAAAAGTGACACCCCTGGGTGCCAAGGGGGCCAGTTTTGGAGACGTCAAAAGACGCTTGAGCCAGTGTCCCCCCAGTAGGCTCTGCACTGCTCAAGCCGGGGCTCAAACTAAGCAGAAGTAAGAAAACACCAACTTCCAACCAGCTCCCTCTGCCCAGGAAGACCCGTGGATGCTCGAGACGGATGCTCGAGACGGCACAAGCGAGGACATGCACAAGTGCCAGCCCCAGCCGCGGCACAGTGCTCTCTGCAGGGAAGCTGGTGGCTTTGGCGATGCCAGAAGGCCATTCCAACACTTCTCACCAAGGTTTAGTAACCAGGAGCCTCGAGGCTTTGTACTGTAACTTACTATAACCAGTTTCAATCACTGAAGGCTAAGAGAGGCATCTTGCGTGCCCAGCCCAGAGCTGCCTGTCCCAGCCAGGAAGCAGGAGAAGTCACAGAACCATGAAATGGGTTGGGAAGGACCTTGAAAAGTCATCTAGTCCAACCCTGTCCCTGCAGGGAGCAGGGCCATCTGCAACTAGAGCAGGTTGCTCAGAGCCCCCAACAACCTCCCCTGCAATGGGGACAGGGATGGGGCAGCCACCACCTCTCGGGGCAGCCTGGGCCAGGCTCTCACCACCATCAGTGTAGATTCCACCACGTCTCTTCAAGCTTTGTTCAGAAGTTGCCTGGTTGCTGCTGTAACTCTGAAGACCAAGCCCTCCCAAAACGTAAAATGCTGAGTCGTAACTGATTCGCAAATGAAGCAAGACCAGAGAGAACCTACTTGACCACGAGCACACACACAGCCACAGAATAAGAACCACAGAACACCTCCACTTGGTGTCAATACCCTCCCTGGCTCGGGATGGAGACCTCAGGGCACCCTGCCCTGGTGCTCGCTCCCTCCTCCAGGGCTGGAGAAGACATGCACGGGTGTGGGGGACAAGGAGAGACCCCCAAGGGAAGCACCCACAGAACAATGAATGTTTCCCTTTGTCCCCTCAGGTCTCAGCCACGACACCTCCCAGAGCCCACCCAGCACTGCAGGGGATGGCTCCCGATCACCCCAACACCTCGGGATGAAGAGGAGCACTTGAGGGGACGGCTGGTGACCCAAGGAGGAGCAGGAGGAGGAGGAGGAAGGCTCGCAGCCCTTGCAGGAGCCTTGCAAGGTGCTCCTGCGTGCGGCCACGTGCTGCTCCATCTGCCCTGCTCTGCGCAGCACCCTGCGCACTCAGACGTCGCACCCAAACTTGCAAAGAAATCGTGTTAATCCAAACCCTGCAAGGGTGGCATAAAGGGAGAGAAAAAAAATAAATCGTGCTGGTAATTGATGGAGTTTGGAGGAGATTTAATTGGGGCTGTGGCGCTGGCACAGGCGGCTGCTGCCACCTGCAGCGCTCGCTGCAGCCGCTGACGGGCGGCTCCGGGGACCCCCAGCTCCCACCAGGGCTGGGCTGGGGTGCCGGCGCCAAGTTTGGGGGGAATAAGGAGCACTGGAGGTCCCCCAGACTCGCCACCCCCTCTCCCCCTTCCCCGCAAACTCATTATTTTCTAGCACAATAAACTCTGCCAGTGACGGAGCCGAAAAATAAATGGGGGAAGAAAAAAACCCAACCAAACCTTGAGATGTAGAGGAAAGAAGAAAAATGGAGGATGTAACAGGTAATATCTGCTATTCCTGTAAAAAGTACTAGGTGATTATACTTGATCTNAGCCATATTTCCTCCCTCAAGTAATATCGTCCCTCTGGAGAAATAAAGACAAGCCGAGTTATCTAATTAATGCTGGCAAGAAGTGGGGAGGCCGGGGGCTCACAAAGGCGGCGTGGGGAGCGGTCTCCCCGCCGCCACCGCCGGCATCTCCCGTCAATGGGGCCCCACGCTGGGAGTGAGGTAAGAGGGGATTCAAAGCAGGGTTTGTCAGGGGTTTTGTTTTGGAGAAAAACGGGGGAGGGGAAGGGGACAGGGCTTGACAAGAGCTGACAGACAACTGAACAAAACCATAAGGGCCATGAATGGCAACACGGCTCTTTAATTGGCGTAGGAATGGAGGGAGAAGTGAGACAATGAGGCGCGGGACAGCGGCGGAGGGGGACGAGGTGTGGGCGGCCAGCACTCACCTTCCGCTGGAGTCCCCCCACCCCGGCTGCCCATCTAAAGGTTGGCAGCTGGATGCTGCAGCCTCAACCACCCCAAAAAAGTCCAATAAAAATCCAAAGGCAAGAGGAAGCAGGAGCAGAGCCCGGCCCCCTGGCAGGCGCTGCCAAACGCCCCAGAAGCGGCACCAGCCCAAGCCCCGCGTGCTGGACGCGGCAGATATCGAGTGACCCGACGGAAGGGGATCGCGTTCCCCGCTCGGCCCCGCGTGGTTCTCGGCTTCACTTCAGTCTGGCCGCTCGTGCCCTGGCTGCGGCCCCGCTCATCCGGAGGACGGGGGGCCGGGAGCGGGGAGAGAGAGGCAGGTTAAAAGGGAACAAGGTTGGACCAGCAGGGTTCCCACTGCTTCCCTGACCCCTCCGGAGCAGGATGGAGGAGATTTCATCTCCCGGTTCCAAAGCAAAGAATTACTTTGGCAGGGCCCGCGGCGCGGCTGGGCGCCCACTTGGAAGGGAAAGCGGCAGCAGCAGGAACATGCCCAAGGAAGGAACCCAAGAGCAGGACCTCCCCCTGCCAAGCCTCGCTCATTGACATGTAGATGAGTCCCCAGCCTGGACAGGACAAGGCAAACCTGCAATGTGGGGCTGAGGGGCACAGGGGAAGGCAGGCACGGAGTGCTCAGCCCATCAGACCTGACACCAATGCCGGCGTTTCCCAAAGAACCCCTCCTCCCACCTCTTGCTTTTCCAGCTCGAGTGGAAAAAACGGAGAAGAGAAAGCAAATAGCCAGGAGATGAAGTTTCAGGCTGTGGTTAGGCCTTAGGCGAGAGCAAGCCCCTTCCCCCCTGTGCCCCAGTGCCTGACACCCCAGCTAATCCTGCACCCACAAACCCAGTTTGCAGCTTGGAGCCCCCAAAAAAGCCACCTTCCCACGTCTGGGTGCCCATGGGACTGGACCCAGCCAACATCAAGTGCTGCATCCCTGGGCTAGAGGAGGGGTCCCCTGGGCTCCCCACTTCACACCACACCAATGGCTGAAGGAAGGGGGAGGAGCAACCTGCTCTAGGAGCAGACGTCCCTGCTCCCTGCAGAGGAGGTTGCACTCAATGTCCTTTAAAGGTCCCTTCCCACCCAAACCACATCTATGACTCTGATTCTATAACCATTTTTTGTCCCATCTGACCCTTTTTTTTTTTGAGGAATTCCACAAAACGAAAGCCCACGCGCACACTGGCAGCAGCAGGGGCCTCCTGGTTTTGGCTAGCGCTCTGGGAACCCCCTTCCTCCGGCACCCAGGAGCCCCCTACAGCACGCCGGGGCTTGTTTCTCCATCCCTGGAGATGTCACCAAGGGCTGGGTGGCAGTGTGCCGGCAAGGGCTGGGGCTCAGGCTGGCCCCAGGCAAGCGCTGCTGCAGTTCGAAGGATTAACTCCGCCATCGGGAGGTGGGCAGGGAGCAGAACACAATCCCCACGGAGGGTTACCCACCCGCAGCCCGGCCACGGGACGCCCTGCCCTGCACCAACAGGTCTCCCGGGTTTCGCCAGCCAGGCGGGTGGCGGATGCCAGCCCCAGCGTCCCGGGGCAGCGGCGTCATCCCTCGCCACACCGCCATGACTCACCACCCAGCCCTTTGATCTCCCAGCTCCCAGATGTGGCCAGACCAGTTCTGGCATTTCAGCCAGGGCTGGAAGCGCCATCTTCCCAGGCAGCTGCAAATCACCAGCCCTCGTGTCATCCATCGCCGGGAATTCGCCCACCCAGGAGCTCGTTAAGACCTTTTTAAATCCCCCGCTGTCAGGAAGCGCAGGCACACAGCCACGCCAGCAGCCGGCCACGCAGGAATGGCCCCACGAACCGGGTCACACGGTGACCCCACCTCTGAATCAGCCCCACCATTGTCGCTGGCGGTATGGGACCTTCAGCCCCACGCCACGGAGGTGGTTGGGTCTGGTCCAGGTCGAGGAGAAAAAGCTAGGTTATTTATCTTCTTCCCCTCTCTTCTGCTGCACACAAACTGCGAGCGATCGCCAAAGCCTAGGGAGCGAGCTCCGAAAGAAGGTGTGAATCCAGCCTCTACCTCAGGCCATGCTTCTAGATCATGGAACCGTTTGGGTGCGAAACACCAAAACCATCCCCCTTGTCCTTGACTCCAGAGCTGGACCCAGTGCTCCTGGTGGGATCTGTTCCCCTGGATGTCACTCAGCTGGGAAGAAAATTGCCCCTTTCTCCCCAAAACCTCCTCCTAGTGCTGTCCACATTCCCTCTTTACCAAGAGGTCCATTCATGCGCAAACACCCCAGTTTTCTAAGTATCTATCTACAGCCTGCAGCAAAGAGAAAACCCTTCAGCTTCACTGCTGAAAGGGGCTGGGGCCCCCTGTGCTCCCCCTGCCTGCTCCTCCACTGCTCCCAGTTTACCCAGTTGAGGGCTGATCGGCACAGCAGCGCCTGAGAAAGGGGCTGGGAGAGAGGCCAGCTCAACACAGAAAAGTGTCAGGTTTAAGCCTCTCCTCCTGCCGAAAGAGATTTGGCTCATGCTCACTTTTATTTTTAGGCCAGATACACGTAGGGCTGAACTTTAATAAAATGTCCAACGCCCTGCCAGGAGTGGGAGCGGAACCAGAGCGCCTGTGGCTGTCTCGGGTGTCACAGCCGCTGCCAGACCCGGAGATCGGGGACGGGTGCTCCTCTCCGGACCCTTCCCCAGGGATGTCCCCAGACCCTGCCAGGCCGACACGTGGCCGGAGCTTTGACACATAACTAAGAAAGGCTCAGGTTTAAAACCTACAAATAAACCAGCCCTTGGGCCTGGGGGAGAGGAGGAGGAGGAGAAGGAGGAGGGCAGAGCACTCATCCTGCCACCCCAGTCACCCTTGCACTGTCCCAGTCTCCAGATGCCCACGGACAGGCAGCACTCACAGTCCTCCTGCCCTGAAACCAAACCTTCGGCCTCGCCACCCCCGCACAGGGCAGAGAGCCAGCGAGATGCCGCAGCGGGACTGAAGCCTCCCCCTCCAACCACTTCCTCCCCATGTGCCACCAGATGTGATTCCCCAGAGCCTTGCCCCAGAAATCCCGCTGGCTCAGGGGTTCCTGGCCACCGTCCTCGCCCCAGCACATGCCAGGCCAGAGGGCTGGGGACGAGGCCACACGATGCCACCCTGCCAGAAGCCACTGAGGGATGACACCACCAACCCTCCTATTGCAACGGGGAGTTTGCTGTCCCACAGCGGGCACAGCCTCAGCACCCCCAACCTTGGACACGTGCGGTCAGAGACAGTTTCAGGGCACCCACCATGAAAAGGGGTTTTTAAGGTAAATAAACAACCTCCAAGCAAGCACAGGTGCTGCTGGAGAATGGCCCCACTGCCACCCGACAGACTGCAGGACCCCAGAAGGACCCAGCCCCCGCACATAAACCTCACAACCTGCCCCTGCAGCCCCAAATCACCTCCTGGGACCCTCCACTCCCATTCTGCTTTCTGCCACCCCCTCCCAGCCCTAAGCAGCTTCAGCCTCCTACCGTCCTGCTTTACTCGGACGAGCTAAATGCATTTTAGTCTCCCTTTGCAGTTAAGGTGCTTTTTTCTTTCTTGTTTTTCTTTCTTCTTCTTCTTTTCTCTTTTGACTTATTAAGGAGAAAGTTCAAAACGCCTGTGCTGCGCTAATTTGGAACTCGCTGTGGTGTCGACATTGCATTAAGTATTTCTGTCAACCGTGAGGACACACCATGTCTGCGTAAGAAATTACACCAGCAATTATAGCTAAAGAGGCATGTAAAATTCCTCCTCTCCCCCCCCCCCAAAAA
>WEIS01085414.1:68307-83923 GCA_013389965.1 Todus mexicanus
AAAAAAGAAAGAAGTAATTCTAATGTATTCAGAAATTATAACTGACATTCTTATTAGGATTAATCTAATTTTAGTAGAGTCATTTATATCTTGCCTCTGGATAAAAAAAAAAAAAAAAAANCGAAAAAAAAAAAAAAAAAAAAAAAAAGAACGAACCTCAATTTAAAAACCTGGATTAAAAAAAAAATAAAATTGGCGGTTTTAAAAAGTACTTTTAGAAGTCACCCGCGTGATTAAGAGCATCGATAATACGGGAAGAGTTTAACGAAAAGTGTCACCCTTAAAACAGATATTTGTTAAACACAACGGCAGCAGAGATACCGATCAGCCCCAGCAGACTATTCTGGGCTAACCTGGGATCCGGCACCATCGGGTGGTGTTTGTAGTCACAGGTCGGTGGAGAGAGAGCAAAAGGGCCACTGGAAATAATGGGGAGGGTGGGAAGATGCTCAGAGCTGGGAATCAGAATCACGGCCTGGTTTGGGTGGGAAGGGACTGATAAAGGTCATTGAGTCCAACCCCTGCAGGGAGCAGGGCCATCTGCAACTAGAGCAGGTTGCTCAGAGTCCCCAACAACCTCCCCTGCAATGGGGACAGGGATGGGGCAGCCACCACCTCTCCGGGCAACCTGGGCCAGGCTCTCACCACCCTCAGCGACAACAACCTCTCCCTTCTCTCCAGTTTAAACCTCCCTCTTTTAGTTTAAATCATCCCCCCTTGTCCTGTCGCTTGCTCAGCTCCACATGGCCCACAGCACCCAGGGAGCAGCACGGGCTCCTCTGCAACGCTGGCACAGATTGGGCATCCCTCGGAAAAATGTACAGCTGGGCTCACGCACTGACGTCTGTTCTGTTGTACCGTGACAGAAAAGGACAGCTTGAGTGACAAAGGTCCCAGCGGTCTCCATTTCCCAGAAGCAGACATAAAGAACCACTTCGCCCCCTTCCCCATCTGACCCAAGGAGAAGGCCCTTCCACAGCTTCTGCTTCCTCTTACAAATATCTACAACACCAAAAGCATGTGTCGCTCACAGGACCCACAAGAAGCTGGCTGAGATGCCTCCTCCAGGCACACGTGGTCTCCCTGGCCCCCATATCCACCTCCTGCATATGCCCACAACCACCAGGCCCCCTGGGACATCAACTAGAAGATGCTTGGCCTGCCCAGGATGGGGAGGACATGGAGGCAGGAGAGTCTGCTCCATCCAGCCATGGATGGGACCTGGGTCTCCTGGCATGGACCAGAGCTGGGCCGCCGTCCTCCCTCACCTGCAGCCCCAGTTAGGAAGGTATTAACAGTGTAGACAAGATGGAAAATGATTTAAGAATATGTGGACGCAGTCAAATGCCAAAGAGGGGGTAAAAAAATTGTCCTGAGCTGATTATTTTTTCTCCTGACAGTTTCAGCCACAACAGCAAATAAATCCCGATTAGGGATTTTAAAAATGCTTCCGGCAGACACTTGGCCCATCAAGGCAATTCTGGGCTCCCATAACTCCTGGTTTATGATGGTCATACACGTCAACCCTTCGCAGAGCCCAACATTTCAATAAAGATGACCATAAACCTAGATTACAGATTAAAAGACTGACTCAGAAGTTTGTCAGAGGGAGAAGCCCGCTTCCCTGCGATGGCTTTGCCATTTTCACCAACCAGCAGTTCGTGGGTTTTTGGATAGTTTTATACCGGCGGTAAATTTCCAGGCCGCTGAGAGCTTGGCGCACAAAGGCAACAGCTCAAGGATGGCGAGCGCGGCAGCAGGGAGCGTGCAAGCGCGGCCGGGAGCCGAGTTGAGAGCCAGGCAGGCGATGAGAAGTGACAGTTCTCCTCTCAGGCCACCCAGCGCCCGCCGCGGCACCGGGACCGACCTTCCCACTTCTCCCTCATAGCCCAACTTGTCAGGCTTCTCTCGGGGAGCAGCCAGCGCTGCCCTGGCTTCTCACCGGCGCAGCGTCAGTAGCTGCCGAGCAGATGCACGCGGGAAGGCGGCAGGAGCGCGGTGACCCTCCCAAGGGCTCCCGGCCACCCATCGGGACCAGGGACCCTGGGAACAATGTGCATGGGGACCACCCCCGGCCACTCACTGCCGGCAGCCACCTCTCACCCCCAGCTTGTCAAAGCAGCAGTGACAACCATGACAGAGATGTCTCTTAAATTATAAATGCCGCGTGCTTATTGTGCTCTCGTTTCCTGGATGAATATTCCACTTCCTTTCCCTAAGTGCTCTCTGAGAAGAAGGAAAAGGGAAAAATAAAACAGCAGCAGAAAGGAAGGGGTATGACTCACGGCAAGGCCACGTCTCCATGAACGCGAGACAGTGCCAAGGACCAGAGCAGATCAAACCTGTGGCCTTCCCAGGGAGGGGAAGGTTTGGGGGAGCTGGAAGAATCCACCTCCCTTTCCCAAGGCTCAGCCACTACTGCCACATTGTCAATAGGACTCTGCTTGTTTGGTTTCATTAAGCCACAGGACTGCTCCGCACCAGTACACGGGCAGTGATTGGGTCAGGAGGACCAGTAGGAACCATGGCTGCACCCACCAGGAGATGGAAAAACACCCTTTCCCTGAGTAAATGAAAGAACCGAGCCCGGAGCTCAGCACGCCGAAAGGGGCCAGTGCCCTTTATGCCGGTGTCTCTCAAAGTCCATCAAAAAGTCCCATTTACATCAAAATGCCCTTCCAGACATGCTTCAATTTTACTTTTCCCCTTTCATCTCCTTCCACCCTTCCTCCCGCCCCACCTCGCAGCCCCATTGTGCCAGCAGCACCTCGCGAGGCAGCGAGGCGCGAGCCAGCACCAACAGAGCGCGAGAGAAAGGGAAAAAACCTTTCAGCTATGGGAGAAGCCGGAATCGCTCCTGGTCCTGCTCCAGCAGGAGCCATGACCCCCTCTCGGCCCGGCCGCTGCTTGGCAGCTGCCCCAGGGGGACGGCGCTGGCCGTGTCCCCACCATGGGGACCAGGGCTGGCCCAGTCTCTGCTGCCGCCCGGATTTCAGGTCAGGCTCCAGTAACCACAGATGGATTTAATGAGCTTTAACAAAAGCCGTGGGCAAAGGCTGCAGAACTCGCCATCCTGCACTGCTCAGCACCGCCACAGTCCCCGGCCAAGAGCACCCTGCTCCCAGCAAGGTGGCTGCTGGTGGCACTGGGACACCCCAACAAAGCTCTCTGGGCACATCAGACAACAGCACAGCCCAGGTGGCTGCGAAGTGGACCGAGTTTAAGTCTCGCTCTGTCCAGATCAGCCATAAAAACACCATTTCCACGCAATACCACCTCAAAGCTGTGTCTCATCCACCCTCCCCAAACAGTTCAGATTTACCAAGTTGCCTTCTCCTGCCAGCACTGGCCCAACAGCACCACATCCTCACCAACAAACTTTTGCAAGACCCTTACAAACACGGGGAGCTTTCCCCAGGTTGATCAATTGACACCCAAGCCCAGAAGTGAAATCCACTCCAAGTTATGACAAGTGCAAATGAGGCTTAATTCCGGTCCGGGCCATTCGAGCCCAGCTCTAGCAGTGCAATCCCGGTGCCTTTCACCGCGCTCCGTCCACCTCCCCTGACATGGAGCTTTTCCAGTCCTCCCTTACTATTGTCAGCATCTATTTTTAACCCCCAGCATTATTTCTCCCTGCGTGACTTCAGAAGCTCTCCAGGGACGAAATGGAATTGCTGAGCTAGTACCAGGCAAAGTGACCCAAGTCTCACCTTCAGAAGCTCTACAGAAATCACAGGAGTAGTAAATTTTCCTCCGTTCACATTTTCCCTTCTCCTTCCCACCAACCTTTGTCTGGGGTTAAAATTGCACGGAAGTAAAACCTGGGTTCAACCAATGAGCCATTTCTGGTCCCTTTTCTTCCCCAGCACCCTCATCCTCAGCAAGATTGACTTCTGTGGCAGTTACCTCAGGAAACATCCCACATCAACACGCGTGGCTGGTGTAAACCAAGGTCAGAACCGTAATCTTAAAATAGGTGTTAGGAGCTGTGGCTCCAACCTGCCAGGCACAGGGAGCGAGTTGGACAAACACACGGCAAGAGGCAGAGCGCTGCAGTGCAAAGGGAGCAGGCGCTCTCCTCGCGGGGCCCTGACCGCGCTGACAACGCTTCACTGCTCCCTTTCAGCCGGTCCTCTCGGTGCTGCGGAGCAGTAATTAACACGAAGGTCAGCAGCGAAGCCCTTCAAGAATCTCTACCTTCAGGGGACTTGATCAAAACAACTCATCATTTGCCGCCTTCTAACTTGCAAAGCGCCTAAACCCAACAGCAAGTGCTCAGAGATGCCTCATCAGATCAACAGCTGGGCCCAGCTCTGGAGGCCTCAGCCCAGCAGAGACAGGGACCTGGTGGAGCGAGGCCAGAGGAGGCCCCAGCAATGCTGGGAGGGCTGGAACCCCTCTGCTGGGAGGCCAGGCTGGGAGAGCTGGGGGGGTTCAGCCTGGAGAAGAGAAGGCTCCGCGCAGACCTTCTGGGGGCCTTGCAGGGCTTCAAGGGGCCTGGTGGGACAGGGCCTGGTGGGACAGGACAAGGGGGGATCGGTTAGAACTAAAAAAGGGAGGGTTAGATCGGGGAGAAGGGAGAAATTATTGATGCTGAGGGTGGTGAGAGCCGGGCCCAGGTTGCCCCGAGAGGTGGTGGCTGCCCCATCCCTGTCCCCATTGCAGGGGAGGTTGTTGGGGGCTCTGAGCAACCTGCTCTAGTTGCAGATGGCCCTGCTCACGGCAGGGGTTGGACTCAATGACCTTTATCAGTCCCTTCCCACCCAAACCCTTCTGTGACTGCACGATTCTACATGCACTGCATCAGCCAAATGTTTACATTATTTGTCATTAAAAATGAATAAACAATCATTAATATCAATAAATAACCATTAATACCACTGCCAGCAGCATCGCTCTCTGTGGGAAAGGCCAGATGCCAACATACACAGTGGTCACAGCAAAAGCATCCCACGGCATTGGGGATGTCGGGCAGACCCCTCCCCCCAGAGCCACAGCCAGCACCTGCCCATCCTGAAATGCATCCCTGGCCCTTCAGCATGTCACACAGACCCTGGCTGGAGGGCTGGCAGAGCCAGGCCAGCCTCAGCTGCAGCTCCTGTGTGTGCCCAGAAGACACAGTGAAATCGAGGGCTGTGGCTATCAGCTGTTTGAAACCACCCAGCCCAGCCCCGATCTTTGGGCTGACTCCTGGGTTTTGTTCGCTGGAACACACACGGCACCAGCAGCATTTGGAAGCAATTATCCCACTGCTCTCGTATCAGTCACCCACTCCCCGTCCTCATGCAAGGAAAGCAGTTGTGCTATCAGCAAACCTCCGTGTCTTTCAGAAACCAGGGGAGGTGATTCTCACCCCGCTCCGCAACACAAAGTCTGGAGCAGAGACTTTCCCAACAGAGGGCACAGGGTGGGCAAGGTCCCTCCTGCCAGGTCGCAGCACATGGGGTGCTCTGGGCACACAAGCTATGGGCACCTTCAGGAAAAAGAGCTCTCAGATAAAAAAACATAATACCAACAAGTTTCCCGTTCCACCCGCACACTGGTATGATGCTGCAGCATGTTCATGCTTTACTTGCAAGATTCACGTCCCACAAACCTCACAATTGCTTTACAGGCACGGAGGAGCTCCTGGGAGCTCTGGGGGCTGGGCCGTGTACCTCCATTCCCGACATCTCACACATCTCCAGCCTCAAACCACGTGCCTCCATCCCCAACCAGCACATCTCCATCCCCAACCCGTATGCCTCCATTCTCAACGAGGAAAACTAAGGAGGAAAGGGCCCTTGCCTGAGGGAGCAGGAGCCAGGAGGACACCACAGCCCTTTCCCACCCCAGGCTGAGGGCATCAGCAGTCCCTTGGCTTTCCCTGCCAACAGGCACAGCACACAGTCTTGCACCCCAAAAGGAGCCAAACCCAGACAAGAAGGGATGCCAGGCAGGCACCGGTGCTCTCCCAGTTGGGCGGCACAACCAGCAAACCCCCAGCCCTGCTGACTGGTTGGCACCCTGAAGGAAGGGGGCACCCCACCCACCTTCCTGCACCCCATGGGGCTCCACATGCTGTGCAGGGAGGTGGTTGTAGAAGAGCCTTTCGTGCCTCTCTTGACTGTTATGAAATCAGCCGGGGAGCATGAAGCTGCCTGCCGTGGGTGGGAGCACCCAGGGCTATCCGGAGGGAGCTGCTGGATTCCAGCACGCCCTGGGAAAGCTGGGAAAGCCGCGCTCCCCCACCCCATACACACCCTGCCAGGGTATTTTCACTTCCTCGGGAGGGAGGCTGGGTAAGTGCCAACAGCCAGCGCAGCCCCACACCAAGGGGGTAATTAGGGGAGCAGCACCCAGTGCAAACCAGGCAGGGCAGGGATCAAAAGCATCAGGTGTGAAAGCTCCTTGGGACTGGGAACCACTCCCAGGAAGGGAGTTGCAGGGGACCCCTCCTCGGCCTGGCCACATAGGAGGGCACCGTTACCCCAGGGTGCCATCCTCTGCCCTCCTTTTGGGGAACAAAGTTCAAATCTGCAAAGAAACATGGAGGGAAAAGCCCAAGATGTGAAGCTGGCAATCTGGTCTCTGCACCACCAGCGCTCACAGCCCCCAAACCCATCGGGACTTTGTCCCTCTCCTGGCCCTCGCCAGGGTGGCCGCACGGAGCCTCACCCCGAGCCCTGGCAGCCATAGCGAGCAGGACAGGAACGCCCAGCCAAGCTGGTGTCATCATCCCCAACATCCCAGGAGCAGCTTTTCCTCCATCCCCAACCCCAACAACAAGCTTTTCTGTAGCTCAGACAAGTGAAAAAAGGAAAAAAAAAATAGGAAAAAAAGTCATACAAACACAACACCAGCAACAGGCACAGGACAGAGGGGTGGGAGTGGGCTGGGGGCGCTGCACCACAGACCCTGCCCTCCTCTGCTCTGCTCTCCCAAGTCTGGCCCAGCATCGCTGCCTTGCTGAGCTGCTGCTGCCCCAATTATTTCAGCAATTAGCTACAGCCAGCACCGCTAACGAGGGTGCAGGGGACAGGAGGCATGGCATGGACACGCAACCTGGCCAGGGGCTCACTGAGCATATACAGAAGAATAATCCAAATTTAAACCCAAACGCAGCTGGGGGGGAAATTCCAGCTGCCTCCAGCCCTTCGCACCTCCCTAAGACCCCAGCCCAGCTGGGCCCCCGCTCTCCTTGGGCACTGGGGACGATGGGGCATCTTGGCTCTGCCCCCTGAGAGGGAAGGGGGCTTTGCACTGCCCTCGGTCCTTCCCCACCTCCTGAAGAAGCATCTTCTCCTCCTCCTCCCCCCGCTGCAAAAGAAGTTGGGAACAATGGGATGCACCAGTGCCAGCTCTGGACCATGAGCGATGAGGGACATGCCCGTGGGGATAGCCTGGGGCAGGGAGGCACAGGCAGCTGCTGAACCCCCACCTCTTGCTGGGTGCAAGGGGCAGCTCCTCGTCCCATTGACACAGCAGAGCTGGGGGGCTGCAGGCAGAGGCCACCACGACAGGGACGGCGCGGAGCCCCCCTAGCTCCCCCCTCACCCTAATGCATTGGCCAGACCTTCCGCAAAGAAAAAGAAAATTAATATAAAGAACGATGGTATTTTTTTAATTTCTTCTTCTAAAATAATTGACTAATTGGCCAAGCCCCAGTTGCGTGCTGGGAGTGGATCCCAGGTTTGCTCTTGCATGAAGCGTTTATTAAAGACATCAGAGGAAGAGGAGGAGGAGAGCAGGGCAAGGCCGAGCCCAGCAGGCCAGGGAGCAGGGCGGTGCCCGCAGCCAGGTGGAAATTTCCCAGTGCGCCCAGAGGGAGGAAGCCCAAAAATTAATCCCGGCCAGCCCCCGCAGCGTACCTCTGAGTCAGCTGAGGAGAGCAGCACAAGCCCCGAGCCCTCGTGAGCGCGCCGGAGGGAGCGGGAGCGCGCAGGGGCCACGAGCACATGTGAGGAAGGGGCTCTGCAGCCCCCATCATCCCCACGGCTGGGGTGCCCCCTCCTCTCCCCCCGTTAATCCCCAGCCCCAAAGCAGAGCCCTTTTAGGGGAAAGTGTAACGCAATACCTGGAAAATTTCTCCCACTCGATCTCCACTGCCGGCTGCCAAATTTAAAACATATTTGCTGCTCAGCCTTGAAGAAACGTAACCTGCTGCTTAATTCCGACACGTTTGGTCTTTGGGGGCGACAAAAAAATTCACGCTGCCGCTCGTGGCTCCTCTCCTTACACCCCACAGCCCTCAGGGCTGGGAGCTGCCAAAAAGCTGCCTGGGAGCCGGCCACCACCACCACCGCCAGCCCTAGAACACCCGGCAAGGGCTAGAACTGCGCGCTGCCTGTCCTGCCCCACCGGCGCAGGCAGGGCAAGAAGGTTTTGGCCATTGAGTGGGTGCCCTGGAGCCCTGAGCCTCAGCCAGGGCTGCCACCGACCTGAACATCCTTGGGATGCAACAACTCCAGGGCGCTGCTATGCTGCAGAGTGATGGGAGGCTCAGGGACCACCACCCACCCGCAAGAAGCCACCCCATCCTCCCCTTGCCTTGCTGGGGGGCTGCTGGGTGTCCCCCCAGCCCCCATCCTTTGCCGAGCTCCTCAGCAGGAGGAATTTTCTGGCGTGGTTTACAAGGGGAGGCCGGAGCTGCAGAGAGGGGCTGGAGGAAGGCACAATGTGTTTAGCAGACTGAGCGATCCGACAGGGCCCATTAAAGGAAACAATCTGTAATACAGTAATTATTATGTCGTTTCTCTGGACTCTTTCCTGAGCCTCTCCTCAAGCAGGGAGAGGCTGGAAGGGTCTGCGTAAAGCAGACATGGTCGGGAGGGCTGAGGATGCCCAAGAGTCAAGATGGGGCGGACGCCCTCCACGCGCATCTCCGGAGGAACAAGAGCTCATCCCAGCTTGCTGGCAGCCCTCGAGGAGATCACCAAGAACGTGCAGGGCAAAGGGAGCCAGTGCTCCCCTTCTGCACAGAGAGATGTTGGGGTCCCCCAGCATCACCAGATGCGAGGTCTCTGCCCTGCATGCTGCTGGGTCCAGAGCCACGCTCGCTCAAGATCATGGCAGGGGCCGCATCCTGGCAGCACGGCTGGGACCCGCAGCTCCTCCGGCTCTGCTTTTAATGCTCTGAAGTTCTCGGTCGTACATCTGAAGAAAGCGGCGGTAGCGAACAACAGAGCGAGAGCGAGCAATACAAATCCCCAGGATAATGAGCCCCGAGGAGGGAGACGGTGGGCTCTGTCTGAGGAGGGAGCCATGCTTTTATTGGAGAGGCCTAAAAGGGCTATAAATCCTCAGATTCAAAGGCGAGCTCAAGCTCTTTCAAGTCTGAGGAAGGCCTGGGATGTGTCAGCCAGGAGGACTAACCACGCCGCGTCCCCTGCTGAAGTGGCCTCTTCAGCAAAGCCGTGCTGCAGCCGGGATATTACACCCAGATCCCTTCCATATGCTGCCCGCCGTCAGCCCAGCCTGACCCCCTGCCCAGCCTCTGCTTCCAGGGGGAGGGAAGCACCTTGGCACCCACTCCCCCATTCCAACACTCACTGGCCATCTGTCCCCCAAAGTCCCAGGGGGAGCTGGGGGGCTGTGGACCCTCCCCTCACATTCTGCTGCACTAGCACAGTGAGCCCGCACAAAGGCTGCCAGAGACCAGCACCAGCACCACATCCCAGCGGCATCACAGCATCCCCAGTACCATCACCATGGCCCCCTGCACGACCCCACACCCTTGCCAGACCCGAGGCTGTCACCCCGCTGCGCCAACCCCCAGCCCAGAGCGTGCTCACGCATTTCAGAGCCCTGCTGAAATGTTAAAACCAGCAGCAGAGAGAAGCCGGCGTCGAGTCTCGGCCCCACCACTAATGCACGCGTGACCACAGCCCCTACGAGAAGGAAAACATCCAAATGCTCGGGGATCGATACTAACGACGTTAAGGGTATTTGTGGCTGAGAAGCCGTGAAAGCGCACTTTGCTTTTTGGGAAGAACCTACTCGGAAGCCGATGGATGCCAACAGCCAGACAGGGCAGATGGTGCCATGGGCTCGTGCTCCAGTCAAGCAGCCACCAGCCGCTGGGTGCAAGGAAAGGGATCACCAGAAAATGGGACACAAGTCACCAAAACCAGACGGGACCCCTCAAAGCACCTACCCCAGGCCTTTGCAGGGAAGAGGGACTCAGCTATCATGAGGGAGGCACCTCCGAAATCCCAGCCCAAAGGAGCAGGGACAGAGACCTTGTGTGGCATCCCCTGGGTACCCCACCCCTAGCACCTGTGTGCTGGCACCAGCGAGAGCCAACCCACGTCAAATCGGGTTCGCACGACGCCTCTCACTAAAGCCTAATTGTGGACAGGAGCACAGATGCAGCATCGTGGCAGGGTTGAGTCCGCGGCAAACCCCAAGTTCAGGGCTGGACACGAAGCAGCAGCCCCCCAGCTCCAGCTCCCCACGCAGCCCCCACTGCAGTCCTGGCAAGGGGGAGCAGCCCACCTGGGCAGGGCAGGGCTGGCTGCGTGCAGGAAGGGGTTATTCCCAAGCAGGCGAGCCAGGGTTATAAATAGCTGGCATTTCTGAAGCGCAGCTGCTGGGCTCTGCTCAGCTCGAGCGGTGATGCCACGGTGGCACCTGAGCCGGGTCAGATCCCAGCCAGGGGCGCCGGCTGGGGGAAGCTCGCTCGCAGAGAAGCTGACGCTCGCTGAAACACGGCAAGCAACCCCCCAAATCTGTCCCCTTGTCCTCTGGCCCGGCCCAGGGAGGAGGGTGCTGGAGGTGCCCAAGCCCCCTCTCCCCTCCAGGCAGCACCCACAGCCTCTGCAGGCTTTGGCTCCAGCCCCAGAGGAAGAACTTTGCTCACTGAAAGCGCTGGGGCCAAGCAAACTCCACCCCGGGCACAAATCCAGCCTAACCAAGCAGGACATTCAGCCCCGGCTTGTCCGACTCATCTGGGACCAAGCCTGGACAGGCTGGTGGAGCCGGGAGCGCTGGGATCCTGAGGCTCCAGCCCAGCCATGAGCGGAGCATCGGTGCTCCAACTGGAGACGACCCATAAGGGGCAAGAAAAAGCTCCCTGAAGGACAAGCCAAGGAGTGAACCTCTCTGTGAGCAGGCAGAACATCCCCAGCACCCCTCCTGCTCGCTGGCAGAGGTTCCTCCACGAAACCACCTCCCCCAGAGCAGGACAGAGAAGCGTCGGGAAGCAGCAGGGTGGACCCGGGCTCTTCGAGGCAAGCCCAACAAGAGTCCCACAGCAGCCCTGCCGCTGCATTCCTGCCCAGATGTGACGCTGCGATAGCACCGGGCCCAGAGTCCTCCTCCTCCTGCTCCCCGATCCAAGCAATCATTAATTAGACACAGGAACGATTGCAGCTTTTGTTTCTCCTCACCCTGCCTCAGCTGCCAGACTCCAAGTAGCATGTGCTACTGATCACTACAAGATGTTTTCCCACCGGCACCCAGAGCTCCTCAGGCTTCCCGGCAGCACAGCCACCGCTCCCAGTGCCGGTGACAGGGTGCCTGGCCAGCGCAGCACGGACCACAGAGCTGCAGGAAAAGTGCAGGACCCAGAAATGCAACCTGGAAAGAAGGGCACAGCTCCACTGCGCCCCCAGTTTCCAACCCAAAGGCCTCTCAACGTGCATCGTGCAAGGAGCTCCGCGTGTGTCTCAGCTCTTTGTGATCCCCAACCAGTACGAGCACGTGCAGAGCTCAGGGGGACCCCTCCCCACCAGTAAAGGTGATCAGGAGGACTCTCGCCCACCCAGCCAGGGCCGTGGGCACATCCCGCCCCGCCTGGGATGAGGATCCAAGCAGTGCCTTTGAATCCCGAGGTGCGATGGAAGGACGTAGCCCCCACCAGTTCCCTCCCAGTCCTCCACACCCTGCAATGGGACTCGAGCCCCGTCCCAGCAGCTGCTTTGCTCCGGAGTGAGCTCCAGGCTCCTTTTACAACCCATCCGCCACCCCATCGCGGCTCTTTTTCTTTTAAAGGAAGCAGTTAAATCCAGTTTATGGAATCCAGTGGTATTTACCCAGCTACTGTGAGAGCCGCAGCCCTGCCTCCTCCTCCTCCTTCCCCCCCCCCCCCCCCCCCCCCCCCCCTTTTTTTTGTTGTTTAATTGAAGTTAATGAAGTCATTCCCAAACGACACACAAGGAGCCCTGGGTGCTCCTGGCATAGTGAGGAGGTGAACGGGGCTGGGCATCGGGGGTTTTGGTCTTAGGGGAGCAAGAGTCCAACAGCCTGGCACCCAGCAAAGGGCCCCCAGCACGCTCAGAAAGGGCTCCTGCATTCCACGGGGAAACTCCAACTGGGATGCAAACCGTCCAGGCTGGCTTAAACCCAAACCAGCCTTTGGGGAGAAAGCAAAGCCCCAGATCCCATCGGATCCCCCACAGGATCCTCCACACCCCTTGAGCACTCACCTCCCGGCACCAGGAGGCTCTGAAGGCTCCACGAGCCCGACGTGGCTCTTCGTTAAAAATTAAGCTGCATGTTTTCACTCCCTCCCAACTCCACACACCTCCTGCACCCACCGGTCCGGGAATTAAATCACATCTGCTCCAACAAGCTGAGTCCCCCGCGACATGGAGCCCTGGGCCAGCTGCTCCCCACCCTCAAAAACATCCCCCAAAAAACACCTTAAAAAAGGCAAAGACACGCCAGGCTTCAAACCTGGCATGTGCAGAATTCAACAGGACACTGTCGTATCACCAAAGATGGAATAGAAACGCCACAAAGGATTAGATTTTTGCCTGGAGTTTGGGTTTGTTTTCACCCACCCCCGCTCCATTTTTTCTTTTTTTTTCTTTTCCTTAAATAAATGCATTTATTTTGCTCTTAGAAAGTTGCTGGGTTGCTCTAGTGAGCGAAACTTCACCTAAGTTAAAGAGCAAAGCAGCAGCGCAAGGGCCAGCGGTCCTGCCGAGCCGCACGGATGATGCATCCCGTTTCCCCCACCTCCTTATTAAAATACTTTCTGGAGAGGCGAATTCCAGCCCAAAATGAATTTTCCAAGCCATATTTTACCAGGAACACTTCCTTCTAATGGCTGGCGCAGCAGCCAGCCCACCGGGGTCACTGTTTCTCAAAAATTACAGCCAAGGGAGTTCCGAAAGGATCCAGCCAGATCCTCTCCTGCTGCTCCTGGCCGTCCACCATAAGCATGCTCCCACCAGACCCCGAAAGGGGCAGTTAAATCCCAAACGCCCCCTCCAGCCCCCTCCTGGGCACTATGGAATAAAATTAAATCCATTTTGGCTCCCCAGACTCCTTCCCCGGGGCTCCGCAGGCATCCATCCCAGGGAAAGCGGACGCAGAGGGGATCTCCACCAGCCCAAGCACATCCCAAGCGCACACCAGCGACCGTTCCCACCTTCCACCCAGCAAAAGCGTTTCTAGGCCAGTATTTTCGCCCTTAAAAGACAGAGAATCATTCACAATAGGCGACGATTTCACTGCTGGCTTTCGGACGCGCACCGTGGAGCCGAAAGGAGAGGCTCCCCCAGCTCGGCACAAAGTGCGACAGCTCCAACCAGCCCTAACTCAACCCGAAGCCGTTCCTTGCACCGGCGTCCCTCCGATCACCACCACGACACCCGGCGAAGGAACAACCCCCCGGCGCTGCAAGCACAGCAGCCCTGAGCTACCCAGGGGAGGGGAGGGCACAAAAACATTCTCCTTATTGGCGGTGACACCAGCGAGGCCCCACCGCGCGACGCTTTCTCCCAGTTGTCTGTTGGAAAATTCCACTTTGGTGTGTTGTTTTTCGAGGCTTTAGCTCTCTTTGCTCTGAAAACAGGAATTAGCGCGCAGCGGAGGGCAGGCGCAGCCACGGCGTCGCCCTTGGGTGCCTTCAGCGCCCCGAGAGCGTGCGCTGGGGGGATCTAAGGCGTTTATCCAGGTCTAAGCCCCGTCTAATAGAGCGCAGCTTCTCCTCAGGCTGAAGCCAGACTCTGCTGGTTCCGAGGCACAAGCAGCTCTGCCTGATGCCGCACAACCCGCAACAGCGCCGAGGCACCAAGCAAAGCGAGGAACCCCAAAACCAGACTCCAGAGTCAAGGGGCCGGGGTGAGGGCCCACGGGCACAGAGCAACAGGAGCTCCCATGGCCTCCACCCCCAGCTAACGAAGGGGACAGGGGCGCCATGGTGTCCACCACCAGCCAAGCCCAGGCGGTTGCCACCCCTCAGCTGCCCCTTTTTTTTCTTTCAACAAAAAGGTGATTTTCTGGAATCCATTTGCCACTCCTCACCAGCAAACACAATGCATCGACTCCCGAGGGAAAAGGCTGGTTGTGCTCCCAGCTGACGGACACATCTCCAAAGGGAAGCCAAGAGGAAGCCCCAGGGAGCAGCAGAACCACCTCCCGGGAGCGGCCGGAGCTCGTCCCAGTGTTCCCAACGGGAGCTGGAGGCTCGACAAGCTCCAAAGTTGCTCCTTCCCCCACCGAAAAAAAATTAAAAATAAGGAAAAAACGTTTAGTTGGAATAGAAATGTCCAAGCAGGAAGGTTGTCCAAATTGTTTGGAGAGAGTCGGAGAAAACCAAAAATTCTTTGGAGAAGAAGAAAAAAAAATATTTTAAAAAATCAGGCTTAAAGCAGAGTTGGTTTTTTTCCCTCCAAGCTGAGAAGGGTCCAAGATAAACAAACCAACCGCGATCAATGAGATGAAGCCCAGCTAGAGGGTTCCACCAAAACCACGCCAAGACCTTCGCCGGGCGGCTCGCACTCGGCCGGGCACCTTCCTCCTCCTCGCCCTTCGTCGCTCCTCGCTGCTCCCAGCAGCCGCGCAGACACACGCACGGAACAGGCATTATTTAGACATATAGAGAGGATTTTGGAGGACCTACAGCGAGGCTTTGTCTGCCAGAGCTGGGTGGGGGTCCCGCCACTGGCTGCCCCCCCTGCACCTTCTCTGAGGAGAAAAAACCCTCCAAAAAACCCCCCACAAAACGAAACAAAAACCATAAAACGGGATAAAAAGCTGAGGGTAAATCCAAGCTGACTGGCGGCACCGACAGGGGAGCGGCCACCGGCCCCGGGAAGAAGAGAATTCAAAGGTGAATAAATCATTTTTTAGACAAAATAACAACGATAAAAAATATTAATAACGCATTTTAATATATATATATATTTAAAATACTAAAAGTATCAAAATATATACCAGGAAATAGACCAGGAGATACGGAGAAATAAATAAATCAAGAAACACACTAAGAAATACACCATGAAACAGACCAAGAAGCATAGCACGAAATACACCAAGAAACATCAGGGAATATCAAGGAATATCAAGAAACATCAAGGAATATCACGGAATATAGGGGAATATAATGGAATATCGGGGAACATTAGGGAATATCACAGAACATCGGGTAGTATCAGTGAATACCAAGCAACAAACCGCATTTTTTCAAAGGGAACTAAAAACCGGAGCTGAGCAAACCCCTGAACACCAAGGCAACGTTTGCAAACCGCCGAGTCAGGGGGGACAAGACCGAAACCGAGGTTTTCTTTCGAAACCAAAGAAAGGTGCCGGGCGGCGGCAGCAGCTTTTTTGGTGCCAGAACCCGCGGATTCAGTGCAAACCGGGACGGTTCGCGACCCACGGAGGCGGGGGGTGGCCGGGG